>PYHW01009467.1:113973-129020 GCA_013186435.1 Turdus rufiventris
TTTGTTTTTTTTTGCATTGGAACAGGACTTTTCCATAAAGAACTGTGGAGAACATCTTGCTTTGATACTTTTGGTCCAGGGATTTTCAGTACCTGATGGAATCAATGTGAACCTAGAAACGTACAGTGAAAACATTCATATTGAGAACCTCATGTTTGTACTTCAGTATTTCATAGTCTTTTTAATTTAGGCAATTGGAATGCATCTCCTGGGCTTCTTTCATCCTTATATTCCAGAAGTGCTCCATGATATGAACCAAAATATAAATGGAGACAAGCAGAATATTTGTTTCAAGATCATAGTCCTGATCCAAATAAAACACTGAAGTAGATGCGTCCATAAACTGTTGGTTCTACTTATCTGATTTCCTGTTTCTTGCAAATATTTTTCAAATCACTGTTCTCCTTTGCATATCTGAAGCTGCTCCTATAATTTTTGATTGTTTTATTTTGTGGAACATTTTGAAGTAAGTTTACCTGAAATCTGTTGAGAAACATTTAGAGGCTTACAGAGGTATGTTTGGGAAAAAAAGGCTAAATTTCATGGAATCATAGAATAGTTTGAGTTGGAGGGGGCCTTTTAAAGGTCATCTGCAGGGAGATCTACTACTAGATCAGTTTGCTCAGAGTCTCATTCAACTTCATCTTGAGTGTTTACAGCTATGGTACATCTCAGGGCAACTTTTTTCATTGTCTCACCACACACATTGTAAAAAAGTTCTTTGTTACAGCTAGTTTAAATTGATTCCCTTAGAAAGTGTAAAGACTTCCCCCTTGTCCTATCACTCCATGCTCTCGTAAAAAGTTTGTCTTCCACTCTGTAGACCTCTTCTAGGAAATCCTGCTATAAATTCTCCCTGTACCCTTCTCATCAGTAGGCTGAACAGTTCCAGGTATCTGTCTGTCTTCATAGGAGACGTGCTCCATCCCTCTGGACATCCTTATGGCATCTTCTGGACTCATTCCAGCACATGTTCTTCTTGTGTTTGGAGCTCCAGAACTGGATGCAGCACTGCAGGTGGGATCTCACCAGAGATGAGTAGAGGGGCAGAATCCCTTCCCTCAACCTGTTCCCCACTCTGCTTTCATTGCAGCCCAGGTTATGTTTTATTTTCTCGACTACAAGTGCTCATTGTCAGGTAATGTCAAGCTTTAGTCCACCAGCACCCCCTAGTCCTTCTTGGCAGGACTTGTAATCCTTTCAATCCCTAGCCTGTGTTGATACCAGGGTTTGCCCTGACCCATGTGTAGCACCTTACACTTGGCCTTGTTAAACCACATGAGATTCCCATGGGCCCTGTTCTCAAGCTTGTACTGATCCTTCTAGATGGCATCCTGCTCTTCAGGAGGGTCAACAGCACCACTCAGCTTGGTGTCATCAGTATCTGCTTAGGGTGCACTTGATCCCCTTGTCTATGTCAACGATGAAATCTTCAAACAGTACTTGTCCCAATATGGACTGTTGAGGGACACCCTCTGTCACGGCTGTCCACTGAGGTACTGACCCATTGATCTCTACACTCTGGATAAGATTGTCTAAACCACGTATTCATTGAATGATCCATCCATCAAATCCATCCCTTTCCTACTTAGAGAACAGGTTATTCTGGGTTCTGGGACTGTGTCAAAGGCTTTACAGAAATCCAGATGATATTTGTAACTCTTCCATGTAAATGAAATCAATAATTGCCCACAGATGTAGTCAATCTATCATAGAAGATCACTGGATTGGTTGGGCAGGACTTGCCCTTGGTGGAACCGCATTGACTATCTTTGTTCTTTCTCTGTCCTCCCTGTGTCTTAGCACAGCCTCTAAGATGATCTGTTACATGATTTCTCAGGAACACAGGGGAGTCTAACAAGGTGGTAGTTCCTTTCTGCCCTTTATAAAGATGGGTACAATGTTTACCCTTTCCAGTTCCCTGGGACTTCACCTGACTGTCATGACTTTTTGAGTATCATCGAGAATTGCATGGAAACTGTATCACTGAATTCCCTCAGGACTCCGAGATTAATCCCATCAGGTTTCATAGACTTATGTATACTGAGGTTTCTCAGGTGGTCATGGACCTGATCTTTACTTACAGTGGGACTTTTCTCCCCTAACTCTTGTCTTGCATTACATCCAGGTTGATAGGTGTGGGAAGATAGGTTGCCATAGAAGACTATGGCAAAATTTGTTTAGTATCTCTTTTGTTCTTGGAATAATGTTACTTTTCTTTTTAAAATATCTTATGGCAGATGAATTTAGGAGCAATAAGAAATGATGATTTCCTTTCAATTTTATATCAGAAGAAATGACAGTTTTTTACCTGAATGTCAAGGAGCAAGCAGATTGGACATTCACATATTATTTCTTTGCGTAAGTGACAGCACATAAAATAGTGTTGCCAGCAGAAACTGAGCAGAACAAATGAACTAAAAGGTAAAATCTGAAACTTAGCAGTGGGTAAAAAAGTCACAGAATACATGGTGTTCAGTCAGTAGCTTCCAAGAAATTTCATGTTTCTGGAGTCCCTGTGTCTCTGAACACAGTAAAAGCAAAAATGTCATCATGAAAGTGTTGAGAGATGGTTTTTATGAACTGTAGAGTAAGTTTGACACATACTGCTTTTGCAGAACACTGTATGGAATAAACTAGGCTGCAATAATTTTTAGATTAATTATTGTGACTGTGATCTTCCACAATGGTTATAAACATTCTTTATATTATTTGGGGTTATGTGTTTTCCTTTTGAACTTTCCCTTTGACAATAACACTTTATTCTTAGCATGCAATTTAGACAGTTTATGCTTAATGAAATGTGGCACACTTTTTATGGATCTGACATGTTTTTTATTGTGTGGTCTGTTTCTTGTGTTTCAAGATGTCTGTAAAAATAAAAAGTAAGAAAAAGAGCTTGTGAAGTTTTTTTTCTTGCCTTTAAAGTATAATCTTATTCATTGCTGGAAATAGAGTTTTAAAAAGTGTACTGTAATCTACCACCTCAGTTTCCTTTTCCATTAATTGAAACGAAAATATATTTTCAAACACCCTTGTGCAGTAAATTAAAGAAAAGTAAATTAAAGGTAAAGATGCTTTGGACTTTTTGTGTCTCTTTAAGCTGTTGCTATCCATTGATCAGATCACAGTTTGAGCAGCATAGAAGACTTACATATTAAAAGAAAATTTTATTTAGTCATATTTCAGAGTTGTGGGAGTAGTTTTTCTTTCTTGCTCCTAATATGTACAACTTCTTTGCTCGTACTGAAACATGTTCCACTTAGACTTTCATAAATACAAATGTCAAAAAAACCTTCAAAATAAAAAAAAAAAATCTAAATTTTCAATATCAAACCCCAAAGTGTTCATCTTTATTCTGCATTGATTTTGTGATTTTATTAAATTTATCATACAATATAAGTTTAAGGGAGATTGAAGCAATTGCTGTTAGAGATCCAAATTAATATTAGATATTATTGCATGTTTGCCTGCTTCACTGGGGTCAGATTTTTCAGTATTTCACCTTTTTCCAAGAGCCGTCTAGTGGGGATATATCCTCTTTGGTGTGTATGTGTTTCATTTTGGTCTGCATCTTCACATTATTTAGTGAAACGAATAAATGAAAGGGCTCTATTTTCTACATACTGATATATATGGTTTATACGTTGTATGTTTTTAATTTAATAGGGCAGTATTTTCCATTAAAAGATGTCTCTCATTACAAGGAATGCTGTTATGAAACTGTGTGCATTAAGCTTGATTCTCACTCAATTTAAAATATTTTGGAAATAAATACATCAAAGCACAGGAAAATGGTTAGTAGGCGTTCTGTTTTTTAAACAAATCAGAAAATTCATGTGTTGAGTGGGGTTTCTGGGTCAAACAAAGCACCCAAATAATCTTAAATGGGGTGGCAGAATTTGTGTAAATGACTCTACTGATCTGTATGCAGCTTTGTGGCTTATCTTTATAAACACTTGTCCTTTCTCTGCTACTGAAGAAATAATGTGCTTTTTAATTTTTTTTTTTTTAAGTTGACCCTTTGGCATGTACAAATTGTTTCATTTTTCCTCTCTAAAATGTAGTAGTTAGCAAGTGATAGTCTTACTGTCCAGTTAAAATCCTATATGGGTTTCCTATTGCCAAAATCTTGCTTATACTAGTTTGAGCTTTAGAAATGCAATTTGATGATCTCAGTCTGGTCCTGATGAACAGTTGCTCCTATTGCAAGAAAACTTCTTAGCAGATACTGACTTTCAGATATGTAGAAAACTTTTGTAATGGTACAACAAGCTGAAAGGACAAAAATACAGAGCTATTCGCTTATTCTTCAATGTTACACCTTCTAAGAAAAATGCAGTAAGTTTCTCATAAATTTAATGTGATTTTTTGTTAATGTTTCAATTACCTTGTCAAGTTATTTCTATAATAAGAAAATTGTTATTAATTATATTACAAATTTAGCACTCTCCTAGGTTCAATATGCACGTGTAAAGTAAGAAAAAAAGCAATTACTTTCTCTAAAATCCCTGTGAGAAAAGATCTGAATTTCTAATCATTCCACTTATCTTTCTTTGAATTTCTTCCGCATCTGTATCTGGAGCAAATCATTACTTCCAGGCTTAGTCCCTGATTTTACAACTAAATCAAATAATCAGCCCCCTGGACCCATGAGGAAATAATTGCACTCCAATTGAGGTTTTTAAGGGAACACAACTATACGACAAAACTCATACCTGTGTGATAATGTTTTTAGGTCTTCTAGTCTAAACTTCTTTAAAAAGATGAGTCTTGTTTGCTTTCCATATCTCCTGAAAATGTGGGGGGGTTGTTTGTTTGCTTGTTTGTTTTGGCTATTTTTATTTGCATAAAGAGTTATTTCAGGATTTTAATTATTTGAAACTTTATGACAACAAGGAAATGTTTTGTTTCTTAATATACATTTTCTCATGTTGCTTTGAAATTTAAAGTTCTCATATAATGGCATATTGCTTATGGCAGTAAGTAGTACATTTATTTTTTTCTTTGGTTTATTTTTTTAAACAAAAAAATAAAAATTTAATTTAGATTAATAAATTTAAAATGAGCAGTAGTCTTCTGGAGGCAAAGGGCTATAAGTTCTCAAGTCCGATGTGGATTTAGAGGAAGTTTAAAAAATTTTTAAAAAGTTTAAAAGCTATTTACTCAGCAGTTCATAAGGGTATTCATTAATCAAACCTAAGGACTTGTTGAATATAGTAATTTAAAAGTTAAGTACACCTTAAAACCATGTTATTCTCCTTCCTGGTTAAATATCTGTTACTGGGTCAAGAGGTTTATTATTAGATCACAAAGAATTGCAAATTTTTTAGATTGCATAATTTCTGACCTTGTAGGATACTATTTGGGCTAGTGACTTCTTAAACTTGGTGGCAGTTTTTAGACTTTTGTCTGTTTTGCCAAACTGAGTCATTACTGTTCAAGCCAATTGGACAAAAAATGCAGGTCTGTCTGGCAGTTCTGGGAGGCATTTCTTCCCAGCTGGTCTGTCTATAGTTAGTTTCTGCTAGATCTCCAAGTAATTAGCAATTTGGCCTTAGTGAAAGGCTTTTAAGCCTTTAATGTGTGAGAGGTGAGCCTTTAATGTGAGAGGAGGTGTTCTAACCAGTAAGTAAGTCCTTTCCCACTGTTGGGCATAATAAATATAATATGGTAGATGGCATGCAATTGTTCCCTGACTGCTTAATGTTCTGCTTTTACCTCTTCTGATTCCTATGGAAGATATTTTTTTAGGGAATGACTAACAACCTGACAGAATCTAACGACACAAATCACACACTAGATATTCCATCTTTAAAGAAATAATATTAGTAAATAAATAAATAAGGAAAACATCAAATCACAAATAAAACAAAAGAAGCAAAAAACCTTCCAAACCAAAACCAACATTTCTCCCAATGATTCCTTGTCAACACCCCCCAAAAAACAGTTCTTTTTTTCCTTATCATGAATACTGAGTAGATTCACAAAGGAAATTTAATATGCATAGCTGTTCATGTAATCCCTACCTAAAGTTAAAAGTTTAGTTTTCCTATCCAAATACTGGATAGAGCAAACAGAACAGTATATCTGACACTTTTAAGACAATTACAATTAATCTCCCTCACTTTGTGCAGATATTTTTTCAGTAGAGAAGGAGATTCCATAGCCTGTGAATAGTGCTTTCCTAATGCCACCTTTTGGAGAATGGTTAAAACCACTTTATGCTCAGGCATCTATGGATTGTAATGTGAACTTTTTTTTTGGTGTGATAAAAGGAGAAGGTTGTAGGGAGAGTTTATAGCTTTTATCTGACTGTATCTTTATACTGATGGAAAAACAGCATGCTATGAGCATGCTAAGCTCATCTTCAGGGGAAAATTATGCTCAAAAATAGGATTTGAAAAACTAAATTTGGTATGAGCAAGTCAATGGAAATCTGGAGGAAAACTACATGTTTAAAGGAATTCAGGTGCACAGAATTTTTTTTTCATCCACAACAGAAATTCACAGACACAAAATTTGTAAATTTTAGGTTTTATTGCATTTAAATTTCATTGTATAGTATATGTTTTACATCTGATATAAACACAGTAGGACACAGGTGTAAATATCTACTAACAATATAGAAATGAGTCATTAAAAAAAGTGGCAACTGCATTGGAATGTGAGTCTTTCATGTACTGAGGTCTAAGTCAGTCTGAATTTCAGTGCAGTGTAGCTGACACAATGGGCCATATTTTTTCCATTAGATGTATAATGCTAGAAAACCTTTGGACATCAATGAAAGTTTTGTATATGCCTATGAAGGGAGAATTTGTCCCACTGTGATTTTCTATATTATCGTACATTTTTCAACAATAATAAAGGGCAACCTCTGTTTGTCTTTCAAAATACAACTATGCCACCTGGATTTCAGAGGTTTTGTCTGTGTCGTTACTCAGTTTGGAACTTGGGAGAGGGAAGGAAAGATTCACATGTGCACAATAGAGCTACATTTTTCATTTTAAAAATTTGCTGCTCACATGCTGGGGGTGGGATGAGCAGGACGGACAGGATATGCCAATCCAATACTTAAGAGTCTTTTTCACATAACCATATGGCACTGCATCACAAGTGGTGTCATATATCCCCACATTACAAGTCTTTGAAAATTTATGGCATATACTGATACCTAGCACTTGAAGTGAAAGGATAATGGCAAATATATTGACCTTATACTGACCAACAGAAAAATGACTTTACAGAGACTGTGGCCTGCAGACCCATTAAAAATTATTAGTTTGAGTGTAAAGCCAGTGTTTTTAAATTTCTGTTTTACAGTCTGTCAAAATAACCTGTAAAGAATGTGTACTGTATATAATTACCTCTTCTGGTCTCATTCCATACACCAGAATTTGGAAGGCATTCAAATTTATAATTTTGTTTAATTAAAGTGTTATAATTAGCCTACAGTCATTCAGTCATCATGTAACTGAATTCCAAGATGTTTTACATGCACATTTCTGATTAATTATGTTGTATGTTTTTTGTAGACCTTATCTCTTTTTCTTAACGGATGTTTACTTTTGTCATAAACAAAAATGTTTATTTTTGTCATTTGCCTTCTTCTCTTATGACCTGAGTACACATCAGTATGTTGGACTATCTGAAGCCTTCAGAAAACAGTATTAGTTCAGAAGAAAAATTTATTTTCTTTGTACAAAGATAAAGTTAGAAGTCTACATCTTATTTTGATCAGTGGATTGGGGTACAACAGAACAAAAAAAAAGGATATGATTAAAGCTATTCATGACAGAATATGTACTTGAGCTAAGAAAAATTATAGTGTTTATCACATTTTCAAACAAAATTGAAAATTTTAAAAAGCTGAAGATGTACTTCGTTTTGTTTGTGGAGTGTAAGTTTGTGGAGTTTAAGCCATGAAGTTATGGAGCACTCCCTTTTTTTCTTTTTCCAGTGATGGTTGTTTCCACACTTATGTCTTCTTATTCCTTTCCTTTAGACCTGATATATCATAAGGACTACATATCTCCTTGTTTTCTTCACCAATGACTAACAGATGACTAAAAGTGGGAGTGTTCATATAGTCACGAGTTTTGGTTTGAAATATGATGATATGTTTGAAATACTTTCTCATTCTTTTGTTGGTTTGTTCTTTCTTTTTTTTTTTTTTATTGGATTGGTTTGTTTAGTGCATTTAGTGGTTTGTTGTTTTGGTTTTGGTTTGTTTTTGGTTTTTTTTTACTAATTCCAGTAAATTTCTGACTGTACTTATAAATAAATATTTATGTATTATCCTGAGTACATGCTCATGTAATTCTGAAAAACTTGCAGGAGCAAAAGGAGGGCAGGCTTATGACTTACTAAAATAACAGACTAAAGTTCCTGTTGAGTTTTAGTACAGTTTCTTTCATATTTGGATACTTAAAGATTATGTAAATATCATTTATATTCTTCAAATGCAAATGTAATTTAATTTATATTCACAGCAGAATCTTAACTGATACCTTTTTTGTACCCCTACAGATATGGACTATGTTTAGGAGTATGACCCAGTCAAATGTTGGATTGTGAATGTCTGACCCACAGACAGATCTTTGTAAATGCATACTGTATCATACAGTAACTTCAGTGCATGGAGTTTGTTTTGATTAGAACTCTGAGTAAAAGAATGGCTGATTAGCTTGACATATGGAAAAGTTATGTGAATAGTATGATGAACAAAACTAGGGAATGCTTACATTTTTTACTTGTAAAATAAGTAGGAAAAAACCTATCAAAAATAACAGGCATCAGTTTTTAAATCAAAGTACATTTTCTATGGCACATATGACTGAACTGTGGAACTGAATAGAACAAGATTTTCTGCAAGTCAAAACCACAAATAAGTTCAAATAACGAGCAGGTAAGCTGTGGGATAAAACTCCCACATGAAGGCTATTAATCCAAATATTTCTAAATAACCATTATCTCAGAAAGAGCAACAGTTCAAATTGTCAAAAGGTAAACCAGTGACAGTATCCACGACATCCTTTCTTATTCATAAAGTCTTTTCTTAAATATATACTCTTGGCTACTGCTAGAACCACCATTTTCAAATTAGATTGTATTTTGATCTCACATGTTGCTGGACATGTATGAACTGCAGAGGGTTGCCCTTAAGCTTGGAGTAATGGTTAAAATAGCAACCATCCCACTGGAAACTTTCAGAAAGTAGTGGCATATTTATGGATGGTTGCAAGCAACACAATGATGAAAAGAAGACTGTTATGAGAATAAAATCAGAAAGAAAATATATAGCACACACACTCAATTATTATAAAAACATTGGTGGGATTGTCTAAGCTTTGAGACAGGCAGCAGAGAAATAACTCTAGAGAGCACATTGAGTTTTTATCTTACTGAAGCCCATACCTAATTAGCATACACGTCCTTCTCTGTGCCCCTGTTTGCTCTGTGTAAACAACTTGATATAGCTGGTTTCCCCTTGTGTTCACACAGCAAAAACCTTTGATACTATGAAGAAAATTAGTAACAGGTGAAAGACCATGTTTAACAATGTTGGGACAAACCAGCTGTTTGCTTTAAAGTATAAGTCCTCTAATCTTCTTTAATTCCTAACAGATAATAACTGTTGTTTGTCAGCAGAGCTCACATATATCAATATCTCTGAAGCCCTGTGTAGTAAGAATACATACACAAATAAATACTTTAGTAATTTTCATCATATACACTAAAGAAGGGAGCATAAATTATTTTTACATAGGTACATTTGCTTTTCTTTCTATATTTACTTGAAGTGCACAAGAAAAATTGAATTGGATTATTTCACTCTAAGGATAAACTGTTATCAGAATACATATGTACTGTGATCAAATGCAGCTAAAGTGTTTGTGGTGTAGAAAGAGATTGTAATTTACAATGCTCTTTATAGATTTCAATTTTGGATTATTCACTTTATGTCTTTTTCTGCGCTTTGTCACCATTGTCTGTGATTTTTTGATGTTTGTTTTCTCACACACAAAGAAGGTGGAGGGTTTTTTGAGGTATTCTAAATAAGTTCCTATCTATTCCAAAAAGTCATCTAAAAGGTAAACATTCCCTTCAGATTCAAATTTCTCTTAAGAACCACATTTGCCTTCTTTTTATTGTCATTATAGAAAATATTCACTCAATTTTTCCCCCAGTGATTTTGCTATTGTTGAATAAAAGAGGCCTGATAAAACAGATTAGATCATTCATAGCCAATTTAAGTTGGAAATCTCGGTCACTGTGACACCATTATATTTGTTTTCAGAAAGAGAGGTTTCTATTGAAGATTGTTAACAAGAATTTAGCAGTTGTTACTAGCTGCTGAGCTCCACTAAAAAAAAAAAAGGAAGTTAAATCACATCATCATGTATTCTAAAAGGACTTTTAAAGACTAGTATTTCAACCTAATTAATTGCACCAAAAAAATGACATAGAGACTCACCACAAAATCAGCTTTAACATGGTCTTTATTTTAAGATACAATTTCATAGATCATTTCATTTTAAGATATCTTTTAATTTATATTTTAAGACACCATTTCATAGATCTTGCTTGGTAAAAATCACAGAAGTGGAAGGAGAGCTGCTTAAAAAAAAAAAAAAGGAAAAAAAAAGGAAAAAAGAGCAATTGCTTGTCAACTCCTTTTGAATAAGTCTAAAGAAAATAATTAAGTGCAAAATGACTGCTTTGTAGATATCTTCTGGAGACTTTCTGAGCTGCTTGTTGAAGACTTTGACACCCAACTACCACTTCAATTGGACTGCAGAACTGAAACTTCTAGTGCATACCAGAAATTGATTTGCAGTAATTTAGCCACTTAACCAATTTGGTAATTTAGTTCAGTAAGTGGCTGTGAGTGGCATTGTGACTTCAACAAATTCAGCATAATGTGCAAAAAATATGAGAATACTGGTTTTAGATCTGAAATACTACTGTGCAGAAGTTTTCTACACACTCTTTGTCCTTACCAGTGTATAATCTTACTCCCTCAAACAAACAAAAGAACAAACCCCCCTCCACAAAACTCATCCATCAACCAACCAACCAAGTAAGCAAGCAAGAAAACCCCAACCAAACAACAAAACCCAAATCGTTTTCTTTCTATTATTCACATGAAAAATATTGAAGCCATTACTGAATTTTAATAAAAGTGTGTATGGTCAAAATTGACAGAAAAAAGATTGCTGGTGAGAGCATCAATATGACAGAAAGAATAAGAAATATTTATCTAGTGTTTTTCCATCAGTAAACAAAGATACTTTCTACATAGTAATTAAGTGTTATTCTGTGTATGATAGGTTGTGAGACAAGAATATGTCATGATCTGAAAATGAGATGTTATATTGCTCTAGTATGTAACATAAAAGAACTTCATTTTGGCATGTGGAATGTTCCTTACCAACAGACTTGTGTGAAATATGAGGGTTAACTTAAACATATTTATTTATGTACCATGTGCCATTTTCCAAAAATGTTCTCTAAATTAATGATGTACCAAAAATGCCCCTGAGATCAGAAATCTATAGCCAGGTGTTGTGAAGAGGACTCAACTCTTATGGAGAGAAATGAACTTGTCTACTTGCTGACTTAATTTCAAAAATACAGCTCAACATTCTGACTGATAGACTCTAAGAACTAAATATGAGGATTCTCAGCAAGGAACCTGCTGGTTTTTTCTACCTGTCTTTACATCTTACCATGGACACACTGTATTCCACATTAGGAGCAGAAACAGGTCAGGGTTTTGGATTTTTTAGCTTTTCGATGCAAGCTCATTTGGGATAGATGTTTTATTTCCTGCTTTGCACTAGCATAAAAGCAGTTGAAGTCTTTAAAAAACAGGACAAAAAGGAAATAAAGGCTTTCTGTATTAACTAAGATATTAAATTAAAAAAGAAGCAATTTTCTGTGTGACACCTAGAATAGAAAACATTTTTCGATGTGATCTTAATATGAAAAACCAACTGAAAATCATTAGAGCTCTTTATCCTTTCACTTATCCACTTTTCTTCTGTCCCTTCCTACCATGTCTCTTCCCCTGATCTTTCTCTCTCCCTCCCTTTTCTTTCAGCTCTTTTTGTTCCTGGAACATTCTGTTTCTCTTATGAGCTAACAAGTTTGCTGTGGCCTTGTGTATCATTCCCTTCCAGGCTTGCAGCTGTTTCGGCAACAGAAGAAAAAATCCCCATAACAAATCAAATAAAAGCCCATTCTGTGAAGAGGAATTGAAAACAGCAGGCCTCAAAGAGGACTGCACATGAGATGCCTTGTTCTGGCTTTCAACACGACTCAAATCAGAAACACATTACCATAATCTGAAACAGCCCACTGCTAACACAAGACAGATGGTGGGTAATAACCCATGCATCATTAATAAATAAATTCCAGAGTTAAAGGCTTTACAAAGTATGACAACATTATCTGGGCAAAATTACTGCCCCTTTTCCACCCCCAGCATTATTTCACTCTCTTGTGGGTCTCTTTCACTCCCTCTCTCTCCCTTTTAAAGTGATTGTTCTTTTGAAGGAAATTAAACATGGTGCAAGTTTTAATCACATGAAAGCTACCTTAGTGTATAAGTCTGAAACTCCATAAGGGAAAAATAAAGTAGTTACCAAAGTGTAATTGTTCCCATGTACTTCTATTGAATCAGCAAATGATGATTTATTGCATTGCACTTCACTAGCTCTCTTTGCCCTCTCTCATATTCTACAATTTTATTTAACTACAAATTTCAGGCAAGAATTTTGCATTGTGTTTTCTACTAAACTGTAGGATATATGTTATAATTTCTCAGCTTTTCTTCTACAAACTGTGCCATCTGGCTTTTCCCTTTCTCACTTATTTCAGAGATAATTTTGAGTAATAGATATATTTTTAACAAATGTTGGGGAGTATACTTATATAATGAAATGGACTTACCACAACTTTTTTGACTGACCAATATGGGTATCACTTGAAAAGGGAAGAGAAAGTAGATGGGATGAAATTTTTACAGTTAGTTTGACAGTTATAAACACATATCTTGAATCCCAGGTGAATTTTGAAATCTGTGTTTCCAGAGTTGATAGTGTTGCACTTACTATGGGGGCAGCAAGTCTGTCACAAGGACCGAAGAAAACCTGAAAATCTGTTTGTGTCTGTGTGGTGGGCTAATCTTTATTGGACATCAGATGTCCACCAAACCTTTCTTATCACTTCACCTCTTCAAAAGGACTGTGATGCCTCTTCAAAAACATAATTCAAAGATCATGGGTTGAGATAAGGAAAGAAGATCACTCTTGTTTGCACAGAATCACAGAATATTCTGAGTAGGGGGGATCCACAAGGATCACCAAGAGCAAGTAGTAAGTGAATGAATGAAGTGGATGAATCACCACATGGTGATTGAACCAGCAAACTTGGTGATGTTAGCACCCTGCTCTAACTAACTGAGCTAATCTCAGGATCATGGACAAAACAGCTTTGGCTAGAGGAAATGAATTTAATTTATCACAAATTAACAGTAGTAGAGGAGGAAGGTGAGAAACAAGAACAAAAGTAAAAGCATCTTTCCCCAACCCCTCCCTTCTCACAGGCTGTTTCACTTCTCACTCCTCTACCCTTTGCTCCCTATCTGAGCGTCCCAGAGGCATGGGAAATTGGGGTTGAAATCAGTTCATAGCCCTTAATCTCTGTCTCTTTTTCCTTCTTACTTTCTTTCTTTGCTTCAGCTCCAAGCCCCTCTCATAGGAGAAAGCTCTTCATGAACTTTTCCTACATGGGTCTTTTCTGGGAACTACTGTTTAAGAACTGCTTCATCATGGATTCTTTCCATAGGGAAAAGAATCTCTTAATGAACACACTGCTTCCGTATGGGCCCCCCATGATATCATTAATCCTGATAGCAGGCCTGACTCAAGAGGTGCTCCCCTCCATCGGCTGCAGCTTTGGTCAGACACCTGTCCCTGTGTGGATTCCCCCAGGCTGCAGCTTTCTTCAGGACATAGCCTGGTGTAGCAGGGACCTCCATGTGCTGCAGGAGAATTTCTACCATGGTGTCTAGAGCACCTCCTCCCCATTCTTTTCCACTGACCTTGGTGTCTAGAGGGCTATTTCTCTCACATTTTCTCACTCTTTTCTCCCAGATGCTGTTTCACAGCTGATTTTTTATACTTTCTTAAATGAATTATCACAGAGTGACTACAAACCTCACTGAGAGGTTCAGTTTTGGCCAACAGTGGGACAGTCTTGGAGCTGGCTGGCAGTGGCTCTGTGTAGCCTGTGGGCAACTGCTGGTGTCTTCTCACAAAAACATCTCTTGCAATCCCTTCCTGCTGCCAAAACCAGCAAGAAAATCCAGTGAAATATAAAAACTATGACTGTCTGTGAATGGAATATACAGTAATTTCATGACCATAAGGCGCACTGGAGTATAAGGTGCACCCCCCGGGAGTTGGCAAAATTCGCAACTTTGTAGATCATATAAAGCGCACTGGACTATAAGGCGCACTTTTTTTTGCAGCGAGGCTCTGCCCCCAGCTCCCCCCATGCGGTTGCTGGCTGAGACTCCGCCTCAACCCAGCAGCCATGGGCCCCCGGGCCCGTCTGTACTCGGTAGGGCCGGGGCATGACCGCCGCTGCTCCGTGCCCCCTCCGTGGGGCTGGGCTATGTTTGCCAGGGCTCCATGCCCCCTCCCCAGGGCCGGGCTATGACTGCCGGAGCTCTGCCCCACCTGCACGGGGCCGGGGCGTGCCTGTGGAGGGACCATTCCGCCTGCATGGAGCAGGGGCGTGCCTGTGGGGGGGCCGTCCTGCCTGCACAGGGCCGGGGCATGCCTGTGGAGGGGCTCCCTGCCTCCACAGGGCCGAGGCATGCCCGCCACCGCTCCACCCCACCTCCACCCAGCAGCCGTGGCCCTGCTGGCTCCCCCCACGGCTCGCAGCTCTCACTTCCAGGTAGGCAAATTTCCGAACTTTGTCCATCACATAAGGCTCACCGGACTATAAGGCGCACTTCCGACTTTGGGGGA
>PYHW01009470.1:37636-56475 GCA_013186435.1 Turdus rufiventris
CTGTCCGCGACTCAGGACCGTCCGTGGCTCGGGACCGTCCGTGGCTCAGGGCAGTGCGGCGCTGCCCGCTCCCTCTCTCCCTGTGCGGCCGCTGTTGGCCGGGGGCTGGGCGGTCCCGCTCAACCTGCACGGCTGCTGCCGGGCGGGGGCTGCCTGCTCCCGCCCCCCCTCACGACTCNGCTCCCGCGGCACCCCCCCCCCCATTGCGGCTCACACTTCTGGGTTGGCAAATTTCGCAACTTTGTACATTATATAAGGCACACCGGACTATAAGGCGCACTGCCGGGTTCGGGGGAAAATTTTATTCCAAAGGGTGCACCTTATAGTCGAAGCAATAGCTTCTCTGTATTACTGTGTGTATTAGGTTTGTGTGGCAGGGTTTTGGTAGCAGGGGGCCACAGTGTGACTTCTTTGAGAAGCTGCCAGAAGCTTCTGCTATGTCAGATAGAGTCAATGCCAACTGGGTTTAAGATGGACCTGCTGCTGGCCAATCAGAAATAGTGATGGCACCTCTGTGATAACATATTTAAGAAGAAGGGGAAAACTGCTGCACAACAGCAGCTGGAAGAGAGGAGTGAGAATGTGTGAGAGAAACAACTCTGTAGGCTCTAAGATCAGTGGAGGAGGTGCTCCAGGTGATGGAGAGGGGGCTGTGACCCTGAGGGAAGCCCATGCTGGAACAGGTTTGCTGGTAGGACTTGTGACCCTGTGAAGGACCCATGCTGGAACAGTCTGTTCCTGAAGGACTGCACCTCGTGGAAAGAAAAAGTCAAAGGGACCCACACTGAAGCAGTTTGTGAAGAACTGCAGCATGTGGGAAGGACCCACATCAGAGACATTCATAGAAGACTGTTCCCTGTGGGAGGGACCCCACATTGGAGCAGGGGAAGAATGTGAGGAGGAAGGAACAGCAGAGACGTAATGAACTGACTGCTATCCCCATCCCTTGTGATGCTGGGGAATGGAGGGATGGGGGAATAGAAAAATTGTGAGTAAAGTTTAGCCCAGGAAGAAGGGAGGGGTGGGGGGAAGGTGTTTTAAGATTTGATTTTTTCTCATTATCACACTCAGATTTAATCAGTAATAAATTAGTTTTTCCCAAGTCTAATCTCTTTTGTTTGTGATGGCAACTGATGAATGATCTCCCCTCTCCTTATATAAACTCATGAGCATTTCACTGTCTTTTTCTCCACCTGTCCAGTTGAGGGGGAGTGATAGGGCAGCTTGGTGCACACCTGGCATCCAGCCGAGGTCAACCCACTAAACTATGATAATGTTTTTTACCTCTCTTAGATGTTCCTGACAATGTTACTTATCAATACAATTGAAGTATTGAAATATATATTAACATCCATATAGCCATCTTTAAAATGCTGATATCACTTTTTGTGGGCAAGGTAAGCAGACCTACTTTAATTCTATAACCCTGTAATCGATTTTGGTGAAATGCCAGTTCTTAATGCAGTTCTTGGTTTTATTTACAGCACTGAAATGGCTCAGGAGACAAACCAGACCCCAGGGCCCATGCTGTGTAGTACAGGATGTGGATTTTATGGAAATCCTAGAACAAATGGCATGTGTTCTGTTTGCTACAAAGAACATCTTCAGCGACAGCAGAATAGTGGTAGAATCAGCCCAATGGGTAAAGGTTTGAGATGTGGGGTTTTTTTGTGTGTGTCTTGAAAACATAATGTATAGGTGATGAGATGTATTCAGGAGATCTTCTGATAGCTGCATATTAAAATTATGAATATCAAAGGGGATAATACTTTAAATCACAATAAAAATAAAAATGCTTTTTTGTGTAATGTATTCTGACCCACTTGATGTTGAACCTTAAGTTGGATTTTTACTCTGCTACAGTTGTATTCTTATACAATCCTTGTGTTTTGGTCATTAACAATATAGTCTATATTAAGAAGATGCAGTAGAATGAGGAATTATTGGAAATGGTTCATAACTGTATTAAAACCTGCTTGACTAACTTGTATTCTATACTTTGCTTATAATTAACGTCTCAAATTTCTGTCATATAGGGACAGCTAGTGGTTCAAACAGTCCTACCTCAGATTCGCCATCTGTACAGAGAGCAGATACTAGCTTAAGCAACTATGAAGGTACTACTAGTAGCACATCTGGAAAATCAAGGTAAGATTATAGAATCATTTAGGTTGGAAAAGACTTCAAAGATCATTGAGTCCGATCATTAACCTAACACTGCCCAGTCCACCACGAAACCATGTCCTTAAGTGTCACATCCACATGGCTTTTAAATACCTCCAGGGATGGGGACTCAACCACTTCCCTGGGCAGCCTCTTCCAATGCTTGACCACCCTTTCAGTGAAGAAATTTTTTCTAAAATCCAATCTAAACCTCCCCTGGCACAACTTGAGGCCGTTTCCTCTTGTCTTATCCCTTGATCTCTCAAGTAACAACTCCCACCTTGCTACAGCCTTCTTTCAGGTAGTTGTAGAGAGCAATAAGGTCTCCCCTGAGCCTCCTTTTCTCCAGGCCAAACACCCCCAGCCCTCTCAGCCACTCCTTAAAAGACTTGATTTCCAGACCCTTTACCAGATGAAGGTATTATTTTGAGGTTTGAATGAACTGTGAGTATATAGCAAGTTAAAGTAACATTACCCTATTACAGAGAGTTTCTGCAGAGGAAAAAGTGAGAGTGCCCTTTACAGTGCTTTATGAATCTATACATTAGGACTAATTAGTGTTTGATGTTGGACTACTACATTTACAAGGACATTTTTGGTTTATCTGGGGAAATATTTGCTACAGTTTGCCTAGTTTCTTCTAGGGAAGAGAGACAGAAGTATAGGTCAGGAACCTGTATCAATAATAACTGATCGGGTAGTCTGATGGATTTTGACAGTTTAAGCTCTTATGTACTCTAAACTAATGTAATCACCCATTTCACTGTATGTAAACAGAAATGTGCCTGTTGCTGCTTTGCCTGTAATGCAGCAAATGACAGAAATGAGCATTTCAAGAGAGGAAAAAGTATCACCAAAAACAGACATCGAGCCAGGTATGTTTGCAGAGTAACACTGGATATAGCTGTTAATTATGAATGCTTCTCGAGTAGTAATACTCTCAGAATCAAGACTTACTAGTGCCAGAACATAGTTTTCAGATGTGTTCAATTTTAGTACATAACTTTTGACACTTGAGGAACATTTTGGCTATCAAACATTCATTTTAAAAAATAAGACACTTAAATTGTATCTGGGTGCAAGATGTTCAATTTTGAAGTCAGCATTGATTTCTTTATAAAACCTAGCAGTACAGTTTCTGCTGACTTGTGGCAATCAAAATGGTTTGTTGCATTTGAAGAACAGGGTTCTTAATTCTAGTCTACACAAGGATGAGAATGGGGCAGAAGGGAATACTTGATTTAAAATACTAAGAAAGACTGCTAAAGGGCCTTGGACTGAGTAATCAGTAGATATAACTGAAATGCTATTGTGTGGATATAGAGTACTTACAGCATTAATTGCTTAATAAAAATGTTCAATTTTAGAAAGCAAGTGAATTAATGTTTATTATATAGCAGTTTATTCAAATGGATATATTAATGTACTTGTTTGATATCTTGTATATTGATACTTGTTAATTTTAACAGTTCTGAAAGTCTTAAAATATTGAAAGCTGATTTTTAATAGGAAAATGTGTTTGCTACAACTGAAGATAAAATTACAGTAATTTCACGAGTATAAGGCGCACCGGAGTATAAGGCGCACTTCCAGGTGTCAGCAAATTTCCAAACTTTGTCCATATATAAGGTGCACTGGTGTATAAGGTGCACTTTTTTTTTGCAGCGAGGATCTGCGTGCAACAAAGTAACAAATTAGTAATGGAATAGCGCGATCGCGGGGTTTACTGGCTTGGCTTGGGGCTGCTGCAGGCTCGCACTTCCGGGTTGGCAAACTTCCAAACTTTGTCCATATATAAGGTGGTCCGGGGTATAAGGCGCACTTCTGGGTTCAGACCAAAATTTTAGTCAAAAGGGTGCGCCTTATACACATGAAATTACTGTACTTTTGTGTTGAAAATTCCAGAATGTACCACTCAGCACTCTATAGATGCATCTTCGTTTAGGACTGCTGTTACAGCTGCTAGTTAATTTCTCGGGTTTTGTACAGAGGATTTTATTATTTTAGTTGTCAAGTTAAAATTGTGACGTGAAATAAATTACAGTTGCTTTTACTATATTCTTTTTTGGTTATGTACAGATGGAGGAGATTTTTACATGTTTCAGCTTCTTCTAACTTGAGTTATCTGAAGAGACTTATTGTATGTAACTTAGAAATTTATACATTGTTACAATATTTATAAACCCATATTGTCTTCTTATGTATTGGTACCCGAAAAAGAGGTAGGCAGGAAAGAAAAATATAAATTGGTAGCAGTGGTCAAGTAATATATGAATTTTGTCTTATTAAAACTGCCAATAGGGATTTTTCATTTTGCTAACTATAAAGGCCAGTCTTCCATTTGTGTTGACTCAACATTAATTTTCTTATAACAAGGCAACTAAATGGTAGTGTCACACTGCACCCTGCTCTATTAGAATAGGAGGAAGAAAAAAGAAATCCCTAAAAGCAACTCAAGATAATAATCTTGCATCTTGAAACTCAGAGTTGAAACCAGTCAAAGCTCTGTTAAAGCTTGCATAGAGATCATTGGGAAAATTACTATAGAGTTTAAAAGTTTGGAAAACAAATTTCTATAACAAAATTGTCTTCCTTAGTACATATCCTTAAATTCTTGAAACAGTCTTCAGCTGATCTAAAAGTTAAAGTTCATCAAGTTGGGATCGGATTTTAGATAGCACAGAATAGTGCCCTTGTCTGCTGTTTTTAGATTACAAAGGGTTTATCACACATTTAAAATACAGCAAGCGTTTGCTGTATTTACTAGTACATTGATCCTGTGTCTTGCAGCGAAAAAAAAGCTAGCCTCAACTTTTATAAATCCCTATTGTGTTTGGGTTAGTTTCTTTTTTTTCCCTTTCTCTTTTTCTGCAGCATCCATTATGTGTTGGTCTCTCCTGAGGAGCTGAAACAATAGTAGATAATTAATGTCACCTCATAAAACAAAGTTAATACAGTAATTTCACGACCATAAGGCGCACCGGCCTATAAGGTGCACCTACCGGCAGTCAGCAAAATTCGCAACATTGTTGATCAGATAAGGCGCACCGGACTATAAGGCGCACTTTTTTTTTTACAGCGAGGCTCCGCCCCCAGCTCCCCCTGCACGGTTGCTGGCCGAGGCCCCGCCTCCACTCGGCGGCCATTGGCCTCGGGCCGACCTGTACCCGGCGGGGCCGGGGCATGGCCGCCGCCGCTCTGTGGAGCGTCCCCAGGGCCGGGGCACGGCCGCCGCCTGTCCGTCCNCCCCAGGACCAGAGCATGCCCGCCGCCACTCTGTGGGGCGTCCCCGGGGCCGGGGCATGCCCGCCGCCGCCCCGTGGGGCGTCCCCAGGGCCCCTCTGCTTCTGGAGTCCCCTGGCGCTCTGGGTGACCCGATGCCGGCAGGCTCGCCCCGTGCCGCCGCTACCCCAAAGCTGACGGCTCTCCCCCTCCCCGTGCGGCGACCGCCCCAATTCCAGTGGGTCCCCGATGCCGGCAGGCCCGCCCTGCGGAGCCCCTCTCCCCTCACATCCCGATGTTGCTGCGGGGCCACTCCCCCTCGCAGCCAGGCACAGCCCCGCAGGGCCACTCCCCATCACAGCCAGGCCCTGCTGCAGGGCCACTCCCTCCTCACAGCCCAGCAGAGCCCCACTGCCACTCCCCCTCACAGCCCGGCCCTGCTGCAGGGCCACTCCCCCTCGCGGCTCGCACTTCTGGGTTGGCAACTTTTGCCACTTTATAGCTCAGATAAGGCACACCGGACTATAAGGCGCACTTCCGGGTTCGAGGGAAAATTTTAGTCAAAAGGGTGCGCCTTGTAGTCGTGAAATTACTGAACTTTCTATCATCAGATGTAATTCTCTAAGATAATGCCTGTCATGATGTTGCTAATGAAAATAGTTTTATCTGTAGTCTCACCTTGGCAATTGAATTTCATAACTGTCTATTAGATGGTTGGCCTGGAACAATGTAGCCTTCAAGCAAAGTAGGTTTGGGTTGTTTTTTTTCTTAAGCATTATGAAGACTTATTTTCCAAGTCAAAGTTCTAAAGAGTTACGTCTGCACAATTGTCTTTAAGTCTGTGGGCTAAAAGAATACTCTCTTGCTGTTTGGATTTTAAGCATCTGATTCCAGAGGGTTCTGAAGTTGAAAACAATTAATCTTAACAGGCTTGTAATTTCTTTTGTTTTTCTCAGGTTGAGGTTGTAATCTGGATTCTCATTCAGAACAAATGAGGTCTGAAGGCAATGAATCATATCTTAGCATTTGAAGAAAGAAAGCCATAACAGATATAACTGGCCTAGTTGGTTATAATTTAGATGTCTAACATATTATATTTTAACTTGTAATGTCTTAGTTTAACTTTGCTGCTTGTTGTACTTTTATAATTGAATTGTGACATATGTTCAGTTGCTTATCTGATGAACTGTGTAGAAGTCAATGAAATATAAATACCTTTCTATCAAAACTCCAATTCATAATTGGACATTAATTATATCATGCATTTTATAGGTTTTTGATCCGCTTCTGCACTTCTTAACTAAGGATTTAATTTTCGTTCAGTCTTGACCACAGTCAGATTATACCCAAAATATTCTAAAGATATTGTTCATATTTGTGGGGGTTTTTTCATGCTAACTTACAGGAATTAAATGCCAAAAACCCCTTATATAACTACAGTAATTTCACGATTATAAACCGCACCATTTTGACTAAAATTTTACTCCCAAACCGGAAATGCGGCTTACAATTGGGAGCAGATAATATATGAAAAAAGTTCTGAAATTTCCAAACCCGGAAGTGCGAGCCGAGGTGCCGAGCCGAGCACCTGCCAGTAAAACCCGGGATTGCGTGATTGTTACAAATTGGTTACTCTGTTGCATGGCGGGTGGAGGTGGGCTCCGTGCCGGCAGTGTGGGGGGGAAGGTGGGGGCTCTGTGCTGCTGGCCCTGCGGCCCGGAGGGGGCTCCCTCCTGCCAGCCCCATGGTCCGGGAGGGAGGCGGGGGGGCTCCCTCCTGGCGGCCCATGGTGGAGGCAGGGGGTTCCCTCCTGCTGACCCTGCGGCCCAGGGGGGAAGGCGGGGGGCTCTGTGCCTCCTTCCCCCTCCCGCCGCGGGTGCAAGCAGGCTCCGTGCCTCCCTCCCCTTCCCGCCATGGGTGAAGGCTGGCTCTGTGCCTCCCTCCTGCCGTGGGTGAAGGCGGGCTCCGTGCCTCCCTCCCGCTGCTGCCGTGGGTGCGAGCGGGCTCTGTGCCTCCCTCCCGCGGGCACAGCGGGGCAACGCCGGGCCAGGGCGAGCGATTCTGTTACAAATTCATTACTTTGTTGCACGCAGGTCCTCCCTGTGAACAAAAATGTGGCTTATATTCCGGTGCGTCTTATACATGGACAAAGACCTAAACGTTGCCGACACCCGGACATGCAGCTTATAATCAGGTGCAGCTTGTAATCGTGAAATTACTGTAATTTACTTTCCTTGTGTTAATTATTGCATCAGAGCAATACCATCACTAACTTGGTGAGGCAAAATAGAGGCCTTGAAGAAGCCTGTTTTTAAGCAGATTTTTAAGTGTCAATAAAAGATTCATAGAAGAGAGCTGACTTGCATATTGAGCACTAAAACTCAACTGTTGTGAAAGCAAGTATGTTTAAATAATCATATTGTATCAAGTCATAGCATATTTCTAGCATTTTTGTGGATCACTACCTTTCTGAATAAATCTTCTCTCAGGGCTGTTAGTGTTTCTAGACTTAATTAGTATAGTGTGCATATCAAAAACCTTATTTTTCTGAATCCAGTGATAGCTTTGTTTTACAGAGCGGTGTGGTGACAGATCACTCTGAAGCCACAGCCGTGCAATAGTGCTGCCTATGAAGAAGGTGAACTGGAACTTGAAATGCATATGATCTTGTGTAATATAAGTGTTAAAAATTCTTCCACAAACATTGTTAACTTACAGTCCTAGTCCATCCATGTTGTAGGTTACTCTTCCCATTCCTGAATGTTGTCATATAATAAAATTAATGAGATGATGGATAGCTCATTTTTTTCTTTTGGCTCCATACCAAGCCAGTATGATGAGCTATTTTAATGTTCAACACCACAGCTATCTTACATGCAAGACCTTAGTAAGGGATGCCCTCACTTATGTTACAGATAAAACCAGTAGCTATGAAATTTACAGTATTACAGAGAATATTCTGAGTAATATGCTGAATATCTTATGAGCTATTGAAGTTTCAAGATGATAGATAATATTGCTTCTTGTTTTAATATCTGATTCTGATTTGTTTTTGAACATGGCTATAGTATTTAAATGTAGCTGCTATCTGTAGACAGTTCCTTTGTGTCTGTCAATAAAATCATCAGATATATCAACTTTTGTGTTCAAAATTACCCTCCCATTTCCCATGTCTGCTGTAGCTCAAGTAGATGCCCTCAAGTGAAACAATTCTAAATTGGAACTAATAATCTCCTTGAAGTCTTGAAGCTGTCTATCTTGAAAAATAAGACTGGAGACCAAACTGCTGGTCCTGTGCTTGTTGCAAATAACGTGCTATAGTATCTTTTTGAGAGATGTGCAAAAGGCATCAAGTCTTGATGGCAGCCAATCTAAACCATATTTCAGTGTGATACTTAAACAGGGGTATGTGTTGTATTGATGCAAGATTAAAAATATTCAGTGTGCCTGTTGAGCATGTCAAAGATTAGTTTATCCCTGTTCTTTGGCATAAAATTGAATATACAGTTTATTCTTTAGCATTTTATCATGGACAGGTAGATCAGCATAACAGTTACAGTTTCTAAATAATAAAATATTTATTCTCAAGCTTTATAAAGCATAATAAATTCTGTCCATCTTATTTTTATTGACTCAAACTTTATATACAAGTCAGTTGTGATAGGGTTCTATTTTGACTAATTTTTTGAGTATACAGGAAGCTTCTAAAACCTTGCTGCTACTTTAGTAGTCCTTTCTGGATTAATTTAATTTATTGCTTATTTTAAAAATAGGTCATGATAGTAAGAAACAAAGAAAACTAAAAATGCCTTCCCTTCACCCATCTTTACTTCTAGACTCTTCTACCTTCTCTCCCTCTCTCCCTATATTCTGAGTAATGCAGGAGGAATGGAGGAGAGGGTTGCAGTCAGTTCATAACTGTTCTCTGTCATTCCTTCCTTCTTGCACATTTTACCTTCTCCAGCATGAGTCCCTCACATAGGATACAGTCCTTTATGAACTGCTCCAGCTGTATTGGTTTGTGTAAGGAAACCACTGTCAGTTCTGACAGTCTAGTTACAGAACCACAGAATGGGTCAGGTTGGAAGGGACCAAGGGGCCATCTGGTCTGACCTCCCTCCTCAAGCAGGGTCATCCTAGAGCACATGACACAGGATTGTGTCCAGGCAGTTCCTGAATATTTCCAGTGAGGGAGACTCTACAGCCTCTCTGGGCAATCTATCCCTGTGCTGTCACCTGCACAGTAAAGAAGTTCTTCCTCATGTTTAGGTGGATCTTCCTGTGTTCCAGTTTCTGCCCATTGCCTCTTTTCCTATTGGTTGGCACCACCAAGAAGAGCCTGGCTCCATCCTCTTGACACCCTCCCTTCAGATACTTACAGACAATGATGAATGAGGTCCCCTCTCAGTCATTCCTTCTTGAGGCTGAACAGGCCCAGTTCCCTCAGTCTTTCCTCATAAGAGAGGAGTTCCATGTCTCTCTTGTACTGAGGAGCCCAGAATTAGACACAGTACTCCAGATGTGGCCTCACCAGGGCTAAGTAGAAGGGCAGGATCCCTTCCCTCGACCTGCTGACAATGCTCTTCCTAATGCATCCCAGGATTCTGTTGGCCTTCTTGGCCTTAAGGGCACTTCTGGCTCATGGACCGAATCCTCCTTGACCAAGGGAAAGTCTTCCTTCTAACATACCTTTGCCATGGTCTCCTGGGTCAGAGATCCCTGAACGCTGGTCTTGTCAGTGCAGACTGATGCAAAGAAGGTATTCAGTGCCTTCTCTGCGTCCTCTATCCCTAGGGTCCCCCCTCCATTTAGAAATGGTCCCATATTATCCTTAGTTTTCCTTTTATCATTGATGTATTTGAAGAAGTCCTTCTTGTTGTCCTTGACATCTTTGGCCAGGTTTAATTCTTGATGGACCTTGGTCTTCCTCATCTCATTTCTACTTACTCTGACAACTCCTCTATATTAATTCCAAGTGGCCTGACCCTGCTTCCACCTCCTGTGTGTTTCCTACTTGTGTTTGAGTAATGGCAGTAGTTTTTTATTCATCCATGCAGGTTTCTTGTCCCCTTTGCCTGATTCCTTGCTCCTTGGGATGCATTCTTCTTGAGCCTGTTCGTACAGTGGTTATTGCTTTTTCAGAAGTCTCAGAGTCACTATGAGTTTAATACTTTGGGGTCAGAGTGTTACTGTATGTTGTTCCGAGCGGTGAAAAGAAACAGTAACATGGCGACTTTCTTACATGAGCAAGAAAGAGCATTTATTCAATGAAGTAATGGATTTAAACAGTGTACATCGTGGAAAACAGTTTACAGACATTTCATTGGACAGAGGAGAAACATCCTTTTAAAAACACTACATGATTAGAGTCACGTACACTGCAGGTGTTATAATCTTTGTTTTGCGTTTCTGTCCTTGAGGAGCCTGAGAAGAAGGCTCAAGCAGCCTGAGAAACTGTCTGCTTTCTTGGTTCCCAGGCCAACATCAGAGTAGCATTAGTCCTCTTATTTGCAGGACCTTTCTTTGTGTAGGTTGAACAGCTGTCATGCTGTGGCTTGTGGTTTACTTCTAATCATAAGTAACTTTGCTGTTCTCCCTTTGTCTGCTTTGAAGATGCATCTTACTTTTCGACTGAATTAAGTAAATGTTCCCAAATATACAGTGCAACAGTTGTATTTGTGGGGTTTTTGTCTTTTTATTTTTCATGCACTTTTTGTACTAGGATTAGGTTGGTTCCTTATCCTAGCAGATTTATGATAATAGAATAGTAGAATTGTTTGGGTTGAAAGGGACCTTAAAGATCGTCTAGTTCCAACCCACCTGCCATGGGCAGGGAACCTTCCACTATCCCAGGTTGCTCAAAGCCCCATTCAACCTTGTCTTGGACACTATCTGGGATGGGGCAGCCACAGCTTCTCTGGGCACCTTGTGCCAGGGCCTCCCCAGCCTCATAGTAAAGAATTTCTTCCTAATAGCTAATCTAAACCTACCCTCTTTCAGTTTAAAGGTATTCCCCCTTGTTTATCACTACATGCCCTTGTAAAAAGTCCTGCTCCAGCCTACCTGTAGGCCCTCTAGGTACTGGAAGTCTGCTCTAAGGTCTTCCCTGAGCCTTCTCTTCTCCAGGCTAAACAGCCCCAACTCTTTCAGCCTGTCTTCATGGGAGAAGTGCTCCAGCCTTCCCTCCTGAAGCCTTTCAGTGGCCCTTTTCTGGACTTGTATGAACAGGTCCATGCCAGTATGCACTGCTCTCTGCTTGGACATTGAACTGTTGACCGCACCTCTTTCAGTGCAACCATTCAGCCAATATCCTATCTACCAAGTGATCCATCTGTCAACTCTGCATCTCTCCACTTTAGGGACAAGGATGTTGTGTGGGGCAATACCAAATGCTTTGCATGAGCCCAAGTAGATTTTTTTGGTCACTCTTCCCATATTTGTCAGTCCTGTAACCCTATCATAAAGGCCTCCATGATTTGCCCTTAGCGAAGCCATGTTGGTTGTCACCAATCCCCTCCTTATTTCCCATGTATCTTAACATAGTCTCCAGGAGGACCTGCCCCGTGATTTTACCAGGCACTGAGGTGACTGACTGGCCTGTAGTTTCCTGGGCCTTCCTTATTTCTGTTTATAAAAATGGGGGTAAATGTTTCCCGTTTTCCAGTCAATGGGAATGTTGCTGGACTGCCACAACTTCTCAGTATGATGGATAGTGACTTAGCCACTTCATCCACTAGTTCTCTCAGGACCTGCAGATGCATCTCATCAGGTTCCATGGACTTGTGCACCTGCAGGTTCCTTAGATACTTTCAAACCTGATCTCCTACAGTGGGTGCTTATTTATTCTCCCAGTCCCTGCCTTTGCCATCCAGGTTTTCATCTACCAGTACCCCTAAATCCTCTTATACAGGGATGATCTCAATCCCTGCATCCCCCAGTCTGTATTGACATTGGGGGTTGTCCTAACCCAAATGCAGGACTGCACTTTTCCTTGTTGAACCTCAGGAGATTCACATGGGCCTACTTCTTGAGCTTGTCCTGGTCCCTCTGAATGGCATCCTGTCACGATCTGCTCAACACAAGTGGGAGTCGTGATGGTCCGTTTGACCTCAGGGTGAAAAAGACAAGCAACAAGGGACTAAAGATTTTGTTCAACAGCAAAACAGCAGTGCACTTTATTGAGTGCCAACAACTCAGTTTTTGATAGTTGGGAGAGATATAAAGTAAACAAAGTAAAGAGAGAGAAGGAAAGAGGAGGATGAGAAATAGCTACCAACAGATGGGACGACATCCTCGTGATCCAGCCAATAGACATGTCTTCCATCTGTGGGGAGATCTCAAAAGTCTCTTCAGAAAGTAATCTTTTTATAGTCTTGTTCCAAAACAAGTGGCCTCTGGCCAAAAGGTGGGGAAATTTATGGGGTATTGTGTACAGAGGCCTGTTGCTCTGAGAAGCTGGTGTAGAAACATGGCTCTTCCAATTACAGCCTGTTCGAAAGCAGTGTACCATGGCAAGCACACCTGTAACCAGTCTCTTGGCAAGCATCCACCTCAGCCAGGCCAGGACTCCTGTCCAGGGCAAGTGCTGGGGTCCAGGGGTCTCAGTCTCTGATCTTGCGATGGTCATGAGGCAGATCAGGGAAACTTTGGAAGGACCCTTACACACACCCTATGCCTGTTTTGTTGTTCCTGATGGCACTGCCTTTTACACTGCCTGTGAATAACTTATTGTTGTATTACTTAATAAAATTTTAAAATCATGTCAATTTCTGGAAACTTATTTTTCTACCAAGTTCTTGAACCTCCTAGCAGGAGATCTGGTCTCCTAAAATTGAAGTGAAACAAACCTCATCTGGTAACCTGAGCTGGTGGTTGGCAAGAAAAATAACCATGGTGGTGAAGAGAGCTACATGCCAACAGGACCTCTGTTAAGGCAATAAAACATGTTCTGGTGAACAAAAAAGCTTTGCTCCATATGACTAGGGTTATTTGTACGGAGGAGGTGGGTCTGCAGGTGACAGTAACTACCATTTTCCTACTATCATTTCAGTTTTTGTCTAGTGATTTATTTCATGGCAATCACTTTGAGTACTTTGCCTGATGATTAACACAGTATGATTTCTGGCATAAAATTAGTCTAATGTATACTAGAGGGAACTTTTTGTGACAAACAGAATTTCCAGTTAGGATTGTATCTGATGAATGTGGGTACTAACATCATGTCAGAAGAACTAAAACATATTTCATTTGAGATAGTTTGATGAAAAAATGGGGGGTTGTTTTTATGCGTAAGTTTCATTAAAGGGTGTTGTCCCTCTTCTAGCTGCTATGCCAAGCTACTTTGAGGACTTCACTATTAAAACCCATTACTAGATCTAACTGCTGGCATAAAAGTGGGTGGATGCCTAATTTTTGCAGGTGTTCTCGGTGTCAAGTAATAAATTGAACAATTCTGATTTAGGGTAACCTGTGAAATCTTGTGTTGGGACATTTTAGTTGCCCATTTCTGCATGTTACCTGCTTTTCGTTTTTGGAATATGTTTTAGTTATGGAGGAAGGATCGTGTTTGGCAGCTCTTTTCGGAAATGGGTCTTTGCACTTTGGATTATCATCATTGCTTCCTAGTTTCCAGGTTGCTGGTTGTGGCAGTGAACACCTGTCAGTTTCACAGATTTCACAGAATATTATGAGTTGGAAGGGACCCACAAGGATTTCAAGTCCAGCTCTTAAGTGAATGGCCCACACAGGGATCAAACCTGTCACCTTGGTGTTACTAGCACCATGCTCTAACCAACTAAGCTAATCTCAGGGGCAGTATATTTATGTAGAGGAGGAAGTAAGTATATTTGTAGCAGTTGGTTACATTTTCCCTTAGATGGATTTGTTTTTAATCTTTGTTTTGTGACACAAAATTATCTAATACACTATCTCTTTGTCTTGATGGATCAGTGAGCTCAAATCTGGTCACTGCTGCACTTGCACTGCTTCTTGTGAGGTTTGTCCTACATTGGTTCAGGTATAACTCCAATACCAGATTACAACAGTTTAAAGGCACATCCATTACAATCGCTACCCTTTATCCCTTTGTACCAGGCCATAGGGTTTAACATTGCAATGAACTCCTCCCCTTGCCCCTGGTCTGACTTGGATTTATTCATGGACTGCAGTCCCTAGGAGTGTGCCTGCTCCAAGTGGAGCTTTATCTATGAGCCACAGTCTCTTTAGGGTATACCTTCTGCTGCATAGACTTATCCATAGCCACAGTTGCTTTGAGGTGCACCTGTTCCAGTATGGCCTTTTTCATGGGTCACAGTCCTTTCAGAGATGTACCTGCCTCAGTGTGGCTTTACCCACAGCAACAGTCCCTTCAGGAGTGTACCTGCTATATTACAGACTTATCCACAGACACAGATGCTTCAAGGTATAACTTCTCCAGTGTGGACTTCTTGAGCCACAGTCCCTTTAGAGGTGCACCTGCTCTGGCACAGATGTAACCATCGCCACAGATGCTTCAGGGTGGCCTGTTCCCATGGGGACTCATCCACAGGTCACAGTCCCTTTGACTTGAGTACACACAGAGTTCCAGCCTGTCTAGCACAGCAGTAGTGCACTGACCATTTGCCAGCCCATGTGCATGCATTGTCATTGCTGTTATCAAAATGTTCCCAGGCACAGCAGCATAAGAAGATAAGAGGTGAAAGCAAAAAGCAGTCACTAATGAGCACTAGAGTTTAATTTGCAGTCAGGCAAGCAAGCCCAGGAGCCTGCTGATTACAGTAATTTCACGACCATAAGGCGCACCGGACTATAAGGCACACTATTTTTTTTGCTGCGAGGAGCCACACGGCACGCAACAAAGTAACGAATTACTGGCATGTGCTCAATTTGCAAACATTTTTCAAAGACCAGTGTAGCCTTTAAACCCAGCCCCAGGCGCCCTCCCCGTGCAGCAGGCCCCGGCACTCCCTCCCGCCTCCGGCTGGCATGGCTCCCAGCTCCCACTGTGCGGCCGTGCTGCGCCCTGGCTTCCCCTAGGCCACCGGCAGCACTGCTTCCCAGTTCTTTCCCGCAGCACTTTTTCGCCGCTTTTTGGCACTTTCAAGCGGCGCTTTTTCGCTGCTTTTGCACCACTTTTCAGCGCTTTTGCACAGCGCTTATTTGCTGCATTTTGCAGCACTTTCTCGCCGCTTTTCGGCGCTTTCACGCTGCACTGTTTCGCTGCTTTTTGGCGCTTTCGCGTGGTGCATTTTGCCACTTTTTTGCCGCGTTTCTGCCACTTTTCGGCACTTTCGTGCTGTACTTTTTCGCTGCTTTTTTCGCCACTTTTCGGCGCTTTTGCACCGCTTTTCTGCAGCGCTTTTTCGTCGCTTTTCTGCGCTTCCCCGTGGCCACGCCACTTCCCCCCGCTTCTCCCCGGCCGGCAGCTGCGCCGTTTCCCGGTTTCCCCCGCCTGGCAGCCGCAGCTCCCACGTTTCCCGACTCCCCCCGCACGGCCACAGCTTCTGCGGGTCCCAGCTCAGCTTGCAGTTCGCGCTTCCGGGTTCGCAATTTTCCGAACTTTGTACATCAGATAAGGCACGCCGGACTATAAGGCGCACTTCCAGTCTTGGGGGAAATTTTTAGTCAAAAGGGTGCGCCATATAGTCGTGAAATTACTGTAGTTGTTAAACAGCACTAACAGCTATAAATTTGACCTAGCACATCCCAGTCTAGTCTGTTGTTATCTCAAACCCTTCAAGCCCTTTGTTGGGTGTCAAAAAGGTCTGTTGTGGTAGGCAGCTAAGCCCACACAGCTGCTCACTCCACCAGAGAACTGGAAGGTTGCCTTTTTCCATCTGCCATAGCTTATAACCAGCATTTCATTTTAAACAGACTGGTAATATAACAAATCAAAAAGGAGCTTGACCATGTTGCTTGATTTGGGAGATGTTTAGTCAATTTCTTAATTCCTGTCAGCTAAGGTGTGTGGTATCAGTTGTGGGTAGAGGGAACTTTTCCTTTAAACATCCACTCCAGCACTGGTAGTCAGGATGCCAGAAGGAATTGTGTTTTTGTGCCAGTTACCTCTGAGGTAGCTTGAACTACTTTATAGGCAGCCAAGATTTCCTTCTCTGTGGGAGTGTAGTTGGCTTCAGACCCTCTGTAACTTCAGCTCCAGAATTCCAGAGGTCAGCCTCAAGTCTCCCCGGGCACCTTCTACCAAATGCTCCAGGACAAACCATTGTTCCCTGCTGCAGAATAAAGCACATTCATCACCTCTAGTCCTGTCCTGACTGGGCTAAGTGCTACTGCATGAATGATCTCCTGCTTGATCTGGGCGAAGTATTGCTGGGAAATCGTTGTTCTTGCAGGTGACCAGGTAGAGAGGGCTCAGAATCTGGCTGTACTCAGGAATGTGCATTCTCCAAAAGCCTATGGCACCTAGCAAAATGTGAGGTTAAAACCTCCAGTGCTCTCGCACCACTTCATGTCAGGTTATCTTTCAAATGATTAAAGCAGCTAATAGTTGCTAAAAGGCTGTTTATTGCAAAAGCACATCAGGCTCAAAAGGCACAGGTACAGACATTAAAGTCTATGCTAAGTTTTAGTATAAAGTTCCAAATAGAAGCAGGAGCCGTTCCCAGGGGTCCCAGTGAGGACCAATGATACTGCTGCAGCTCCTATCTTTTCTTCGGGTGTTGAAGATGCTGGCAAGCAAAGCAATAGCAACGCAAAATAGAAAAGCAATGGCAAAAGCAGAAGCTCTCCCCAATACATAATCTTATATAGGATTTTTCCAACAAGCTAACATGTAAATTTGGACCACTACTTCTTAATCTATTAGAATTCTAATTTCTTAACATGCTAGAATACTTATAAACTACATATACGATCTATCTTGTTCTATCTGAAAAATGTAAGCAATATTCTTACTGGAGTTCCGTTATGTCTGAGCATGGTCTTCCAATGAGCTTCTGGAGCCTCTACTGAAAACGTTACTATGTTTTTTAACCTTCACAAGAACTTATTCTTCTACTCTGGCATCTAAACCTTTCACTCACTAAAAGCATTGCAGCTCATATTAAAATTTACTTATTGACTTACTTACATATGCTAAAACTTAAACTTACACCTCTACTTTATGTGTAACATAACATACTTTAATTCATTCAAAAATTTTAATTCAATCCCTGCACTCAAATTTCTCTCTGAAAAATTCAGAGAGAGACCTGGCTCACTGACTCCAACAGGAAAGCATGTGTTTCCTTTTTGCTGGTTGGTGTAAACATTGCAGTGATCTTATTGATGACCTTAGTGGGGATCTGATGCTGTACATCTTGCCACGTTACTCCTACGAACTGGATTCCTTGGGCAGGTCCTTTGACTTTGCTCCTTTTAATGGCAAAGCCTGCTCCCAGCAAAATCTGGATAATCTTCTTTCTTTTCTCAAATACATCCATTGCTGTTTTCCCCCACAAGGATGACTGCCCCACTTGGTTTTAACAGATGGCTCATTAGCAGATAATATCTCCCACAGAGATAAGGATCGCTGTCCCACTTGGTCTCAACAGATGGTGATAGAATACACACTTTTGGTTACATCCTGTATTGCAACCCAAGACACTCCTCTCTGTAAGTTTCCTTCTTCCTTTTACATGACTGGCTAAACCCCAACCTGTCCCTTACCCAGCCAGTCCCTCACAAGACATCTTCTTACCTTGTCTGACCTTTGCATAACCACACATCCTTTACCTCCTCACAGCACAGCTAGCAGATTTCATCCTCAACTGCAGCAGACTCTAGACCTCTTACTGCAACTGCAATTTGTGGCCAGCTAGCCCACTCTTTTATAACACCCAACCTCATTGGGCAGGCAAGGCTGTTTCCACGCTTCGTAATCAGTACAGCTGTAATTCATTGGGAAAGATTACCTTATGCACTATCCTTTCAACCTATCTTTTCACAGGAGTCCAGGAAAACTGAACAGGGACAGACTCTCTGGGTTGTACGCATTAAAGTTTGTATACAAGCACATGCCCCTTGTGTTTTTTCTGCACTAATTTGGGTATTTAAAGGATTTTTAAAACAACTGATATAAAATTTAAGTTTTCAAATAAAACTAACAGATCCCCATAAGTTCACAGAAGGACCCATTTTTATCCTGCATAGAACTTGGGTAAAAAGTGAGAAATACAACCAAAAGTGTTCATGACAAAGGCAATTGAAAAATAAGCCATTTTGACTCAAACTGCTTGATCTTTAAGGTTAAATATAGTACAAGGATACTGATATCCAGTGTAAATATGTACTTTTTACTTTAATTTACTGAAAAAGTGTCTGAAACAAGGGCTTTTTTGAGCTGTGTGGCTTGTAATAGTATGCTTGGTGTGCCGCGGCCCTCGGGGGGACAGCACCGACGGTTGTCCAGTTGCAAGCGAAGCGAATCCCAAATCACAGTCCCAAGCGAATCTCAG
>PYHW01009476.1:18320-37062 GCA_013186435.1 Turdus rufiventris
CCCCGAAACCCCCACGGGAAAAATATCTCTCTCCGCCGAACTACCGAACTTGGAGCACACGGGAGTCCCGGAGGAAGGCGGGGCCGCCCAGCCGCCTCAGATCACTCCGGTGTGCCCCGCGCTTCCCACTTCCTCGGCACCGGGGTCAGAACAGTCTGCTGATGCCATCGTGCCGTCCACTCCCCCTCTGCCTGCGGAGGCTGTGCACACATCGCCTGTATCTGCCCTTCTGCGGTAGCTAGCGAGTGCAATGCAAGTTATGAACTCCGCACTGGACGCTTTTAACAGCTGCACACACAGCGGCGTCCTTGCCGGCGGCGCCCGTGCCGTGCCGGCCGTCGCAGTCAAGCGGCCCAGCTCCGCTGGTGGATCCCGCATTGCCTATGAGTGACTGGGGTGCGCCGCCGGCGGGCGGCACGCTGTTTTTCCCCCCGCTCTGAGCGGTTCGGGACCTGTGGCCCCCCACCCTCAGCCCGCAGGTCTGCCCGCGGCGGTGGGTCTCTCCCAGCCCGTAGCTACGGCTGCTCCGTCGTCTTCCCTGGCCCGGGGGCTTCCTTCATCACTTCAGCCCTGCGTCGCCGGCTGTGATGGACAGCAGCCCCCCCTCCGGAGGCATGGTTTTGCTTTGGAGACCCGGCGCAGCACCGATCCTGCAGCCGCTCCCCGCAACAATCTGTGGGCTCTTCCCCTACGCTCTGTGACAGTGTGGGCGAAGAACCATCGCAGCTTTTGGGAAGCTGTAAGACTTCAGGGCAGGGCGACTGGAATTTACTGGAGCGCCTGGGCATGCCTGGGGAAGGAGTCCTTCGGGTGGAGGACAGTGTTCAGGTGGATTCAACTGAGTTCAGGTTGGTTCCTGAGGGTCCCCTGCCACCAGCTGGTGGTGTGGATCCCCAGGACAAGGGAAGTCCTCAAACCTTTCCTGTTTTTAAGGCTGCACCCTGCTTGGGACAACCCGAGAGGCATGACCCTACTGCCTGGCATGTTGTCCAAGATTTACAGGACAAGGTTGCACGATATGGGCTTGGGTCTACTCAAGTGATGCAAATTATTAGGGTGTTGAATACAGACTTGTTCGCACCCTATGATGTTAGACACATAGCCCAAGTGCTGTTTCAGCCTGTCCAATTTAGGGGTTTTGAGGACAATTGGAGGCACATGGCTGACAAGGCTGCTACAGAAAACATGATGTGCCCACAGGATGACCCCAGATATGCTGTGGGGAGTGATGCTTTGATGGGCCAGCACCGTTTCTCTAGCCTTGATCTCCAAGCTACCTGGGATCCTTTGGTGCTGGAGCAATGCCAAAAAATAGGGTTTGCTGCGATTGTAAAAACAATAGAGGCTGCAGCCTCAAGGCCAAAATATGTTAAAATCACTCAGGGTCCTAGAGAGCCATTCTTACAGTTTGTTGAAAAGGTAGTAGCAGCCTTGGAAAAGCAAGTTGAAGATGATACTCTGAGGCAGCTGTTATGTAAACAGCTGACCAGGGACAATGCTAATATTGATTGTTTGAAAATCATACAATCTCTGCCAGGCGACCCCTCCCTGACTGACATGGTGCAGGCATGTGCTAAATGTGGGAACCGTAGATCACAAGATCTCTACATTAGCAGCTGCCATGTGGCACCATCAGAAAATGTCGGGGGGTGGTCAGCAGAAACAGGGGAAGACTAAGGGCAAGAATAAGCAGAAACCACAGCAACAAAAGGCTATTGTGCCTACCTTTTTGTGTGCTAAGTGCAAAAAGCCAGGTCACTATGCCAATCAGTATAAATTAAAGAAGCCTGTGGCTGGCCAGGCAAACGGACAGCCGAGCGCTCTGGGGTACAGTGTGCAGATACAAGCAGTGCCTCAGAACCCAGTGCTGATGCAGGTTTCCTCAGCCAGCACCCAGCATGCACCAGGGGCTCCGCAGGGGTGGATGTACACACCGTAGCCACAGTCGTCCTAGACTCTGCTGGTGTGCATAAGGTTCCTCTGGATGCCTTTGGACCTTTGGGCCAGGGACTGAGTGCACTGCTCATGGGACGATCTAGTGCCACTCTTCAGGGAATCTTTGTTCACCTGGGAGTCATTGATGCAGATTTCACAGGCCAAATACATGCGATGGCTTCTACCCCTTGTCCCCCTGTCACTATTCCCCCAGGAACGCTCATCGCTCAGCTCATGCCTTTTTGTTCCTGTGTTCTTAGGGCTGATCAATGGGATTAAAAAGACGGTGGTTTTGGATCTACAGGACTGCCGCAGGTCTACTGGACCATGAACATCTCCAATCAGCACCCTCAAATGATGTGCACCCTGGCACTGCCAGGAGCCAACCTGCCTCAGATTCAGCTCAGAGATTTTGTCGATACCAGGGCAGATGTGACAGTGATTTCTCTTTCTGCCTGGCCTTCCACATGGCCAATGGCCCCGCTTGGCCAGGCCATTGCAGGAGTGGGGGTACAGCACAGACATTTGTTAGTCAAGGGCCTGTGTTGGTCAGGAATCTTGAAGAGCAGACAGCTACCGTCTGGCCTTAGATCACTGCAGCCCAAATCAACCTCTAGGGGGTGGGATGTTTTGGCTGCCTGGGGGGTGTGCATTTTGTCAAATTTATAATTGCGGTCACTGAAGTGAAGGGCAGGAGTTATTCTATGATGCCTTTGCTGTGGTTGACAAATGACCCCATCTGGCAAAATCAGTGGCCTTTACCCAAATCCAAATTAATCACCCTTCGTCAATTAGTGCAAGAACAATTGCAACAGGGACACATTGAGCCTTCTAATAGTCCCTGGAATACCCCTGCCTTTGTTATACAGAAGAAGTCAGGGAAAGTGAGGTTGTTACAGGATCTCTGAAAAATTAATGCGGTCATGCAGAGCATGGGAGCGTTGCAGCCTAGTATGGCCTCGCCCACCAGGCTCCCCGCTGGATGGGACATTTTGGTCATCAGTTTGAAGGACTGTTTATTCACAATCCCCTTGTGTCCTGAAGACAGGCCAAAATTCGCTTTCATGGTACCTGCAGTGAACAATTCTGAGCCAGGAGAAAGATATCAATGGAAGGTTTTGCCACACGGTTGTCATAACAGCCCAACTATTTGTCAGGGGTATGTGGCTCAGGCCTTGTCTGGAGTTCGCAAGCAGTTTCCTGACGCATATTTTTATCACTACACGGATGACATTTTGGTAGCAACTCCTACCCAGGATGAGCTGCTGAGGATAGAACCTCAGCTGCTGGCCACCTTACGCTGTTATGGATTGCAAGTTGTTGTAATTCACTGTTCTAGATGCACTGAAAATGCTTTGTCCATGCCACCTCTCCTCCATCTCTGACTTAGAGCTAGCAAAGGCAGGTCAGAGAGTGGGGAAAGGGGTGTGGCAGTTGGCGTCCAATGTGCAGGGTTTTCATGAAAGTTTGAGAGCCCAATGCATGGCTGAGAGTCCCATTTCAGGAATTCAGTGAGCCTATTGGACTGTTCAACTACCCTGACGGCAAGGAGGTACAGTAATTTCATGACTACAAGGTGCACCTTTTTGACTAAAATTTTCCCCCGAACACCGAAGTGCACCTTATAGTCCGGTGCACCTTATATGATGGACAAAGTTCGGAAATTTGCAAACCCGGAAGTGAGAGCTGCGAGCCACAGGGGAGATGGCAGGGCCACGGCTGCCAGGTGAAGGTGGGGCGGAGTGCCAGGCATGCCCCGGCCCTGTGGAGGCAGGGCGCAGCCCCGGCGGACACGTCCCGGTCCCGCCTGGTACAGGAGGGCCCAGGGGCCTGCGGTGCCCCTCCTGCCGGGTACAGGTGGGCCCGAGGGCCCATGGCTGCCGGATTGAGGTGGGGCCTCAGCCAGCAACTGCGCAGGGGAAGCTGGGGGCGGATCCTCGCTGCAAAAAAAAAGTGCGCCCTATAGTCCGGTGCACCTTATATGATCTAGAAAGTTGTGAAATGTGCTGGCTCCAGGGGGTGTGCCTTATAGTCCGGTGCGCTTTATGGTCATGAAATTACTGTACTTTTTGTGCAGCTTCTGCTGAGAGGGACGAATTGGTAGCTTGCCTACAGCCCAATGCCGGTCGGTTCAGGACAAAGCCCTTCTTCGCAGCATTCACGCATGGCTGGGACCCCCAGGACAGGGGTGAGTAATCTTTGCATCAAGCAAGAACCCCGAAAAAAGCCCCCAGTTACAGGGGACAGCACGTGAGCTGCCGTTCAGGCAGGAGCGGGGGGGTAACCACCCGAGTCACATTGAAGGACACGTGTAGCCGCGCAGAGGGGAGATTTACGCCCGTAGATGTGGCGGGGCGTGGGGCAGGCAGTGGCATTGCTCACAGTTGCAGTGATCTGGCACTTTATTGTGGCATTGCTGGCAAAAGTGGCAGTGCCAGCGAAAAGCGATGAAAGATGGGAAAAGCGGCAGCAGAGTGTGCTCCAGGTGAGTCGTCCCCCATACAGCCGCTCCCGCTGCCCCACACCCAGGCCGCAGCCCACGGCAACTTCTGCGAACTCTGGGCGGCTCCTGACCTGTGGCATTCCGTGCGCAGCTGCGATAAACGGTCGTCTCAGAGCGCTGACTGGCAGCTGTGCCGTGGCAGCAGCCAAAGCTGAGATTTCGCGTGCCTGAATTTTAAATCAGCACCATAGGCTGTGGTAACACAAAATCATCGGTGTTACCTGCTAGCCGCGTGTCTCCTCTCTTCCAACCTGCAGTTGGCTGGGGGACAGCTTTCACTTTGCATTTATACTGCGAAAAAAGGATAAATAGTCTGCGTAGTTGCTTTAACATCAAGATGGGCTGTCAGCTTTCTACGCATCAAAGGAGTTTATTTTCACCGATAAAGGAAATATTGAGTGCTGGAGATGTTATCGTCTCTAAGAAACAGCACATTTTGCCTGCTGGTTGTCTGTTAAAATTTCATATTTTAACATGCAAAATATAAATTCAGTTTTATTTTGGAATGAAATAGGGGATCTATTAACACTGAAATTGGAAAATGCAGATGAAACAGCCTCTTTGTTTATCCCAATATTCTTACAAATTCGGAAACAATTTAGACGGAGAACAACAGAAAGTGGCAGCAAAACCCCCCAGATTTCCTTTCCCTTTTTTCCTCACCCTCTACCCTGGAATTGGAATGCACCCGTGGGTCTTTCCAGGGAACGCAGTGAACCCGGCTTGGTCAAAGCTGCTCTGGGCCCACCAAGCCCTCCTCAGTACCCTGGCTCTGACAATTTTGCACAAGTTGTCGGAGAAACCTCCCTGTATCCCTCTATCCCAACTGTTTTTCTTCAGGAACACTATTCAGAAAGCCCTAAAAGTGACTTTCCTTCACCCCTGAGCACCAGCCACGTGCCAAGGCTGAGGAGGCCAGGGGCCAGATCCTAGATGGCGCTGGCCGTGTGGCTTGTCCCCTGGGGATTGCAGACCGCGTGGTAGGGGTCCAATATGGCAACGGCCACACGTTACCTCCTTCATCCCACAATCCCTTCCACCCTCTCGTCCCTGCCCCCAACTCTTTCCCCTCCCATAACCCTTTCCTGCCTTTGGTGGCCCTGCCTCCTCCTTCCTCCAAATGCCTGCCCTGCATGACATCACCCTGAAACCCCACCCCCATGTGATGCAATCCTGGTTCCCACGGTTACCCCTCACACCCGAGCGTCCCTGCCCCCTCCCCTGCTCCGGTTGCACATGCCTGCCCCCACAGTTGCTGCAGAAACGGGGGCGAGGGAGAAGCGGCTCTTACTCCAAGATGCCGCAGCTCTGGGGAAGAGGCTGGAGCCCCTGTAGGCTCCAGTGCCGCTGGGGATGGGGGTAGGGAAGGCTCAGCTCACAGCCCCTGTGGGGAAGATGGTGTCCCCGAGGCGGCGGAGGGTGAACAGCCCCCAGGACCCGGTGGAGTGGGGGTTGCCCAATCCATCCTGGACCCCAGATGGTGGGGGGTGGAATGCTTCCTAGCCCCTAGGGGAGTGGAAGAAAAGGGGAATTTACTGGAAGTCAAAACCAGGAAGAAGAGCACATACCCTTAGCTGCTCCTGTTGTTTATCTTGGTAGGAAAAATGGCAAGAGAAGTTACCAGCCTTTGTCCTATCAAGATAAAAAAGAAATCTGTAAAGTGCAAAGAGAAATTGGCAGAAGCAGTGAAATTTTTAAAGGCATGATGAGAGCCATTTTAATTCAAATGAGCTGGTACCACATGATATTAAAGACCTTTTCAGATGTCTGTTAACTCCCTCAGAGTATGATCTGTGGGAAAGCATGTAGAAAAGATCTTTGAGGGTGCTACTGCAAGAGCCTCAACAAAGCTCTGAGGATGCAAAAGATGGTGATGATAATGATATTGCACACGAACACTTATGTGGTGAATAGAATTGGCATTGCCCAGAGAAACAAACTCGAGTATTATCCAAGTCTGTTTTGGATAAGATCTGCAATGTTGCAGAAAAGGCTTTCAACCAGTTACCAACTGTTGAAGTCAAAGGTAGTTATGTTAACATTAAACAGTTTGCCTCTGAGAATTTCTTGCAATTTGTAGATTGACTTCGCGTGCAAGTGGAAAGGCAGGTGCAAGACACAGTGGTACAAGCAGAATTGATAAGGAGATGACTCAGAGAAATGCTAATGAAACCTGCCACAGGGTTATACTTAGCCTTCCCCTTGAGCCAGAACCTAGCCTAGCACAGATGATAGAAGCCTGTGCCAGGAAAGTAGAACTCTTCAGTGCACCATGGAGGAATCCAGGACTGGCACACCCAAAGACTATGACAGCTGTAACACCAGGAGCAAGGAAGCAAACTATGTCACCAGAGCAGCTGCAGCATATCATCTGCTTCCAGTGCAAAAAGCCAGGACACTTCACCAGAGACTGTCCACAAAGCCAGAAACAGAAGATCAAAAAACAAAAAAACTGAGTCTAGAGCTCGTACCCGCCATTAACACAACCATGTGCAAAGATATAAATACAGCTGCCTCCACACTGGCAACAGCCTCTCTCTTAAAAAAAAGGGGGAGGATGGGATACAGGGTGTGGGGATGCAGGATAACAAAAATGTTAAATGTTCAATTAACAAGATTTGGCAGCCTCGTGGCCGTTTTAGGCTCGTGACTACCAAAGGCTTTCATTTCAGGTCTATTGACTGGACAGTCATTACAGTGGACCTGCCTAACACTTACTGGACATGATGATATACCACATGGAACTGGACAGTGAGTATTTTGTTACTGGGGACACAGCACACACACCCCTGGAGACTGAGGTGGCTCCCATGACCGTCAAGGGAAGCATCTCCTGCCTCGTTCTCCTCGTGTGCTGTCCTCAACCACCATTTTACCTGATCGAGGGGCAAATCCTCGCCTAGGCTGTGGAGAATTAGGGATAGGCGTGCGGAAGACATCGAGTTGTATGGGTAGATAGGACCCCTCCCCTCTGCAGTCGAAGTTGTCTAACCTCTGCTCAGCAGCTGGCCGCACCCAGCCGGATGTGAGCAGAAGGAAACGACGCTGACTGCCCAAGTTATAAAAACCCCTGTAACCTTTTAATAAATGCCATTTGCCATCTACCACATTGGTGTCTGTGAGCATATGGACCGAATGACCCTGGGGTGGGTCGCCGTGCCGTTCCTGAACCAGGTCACTACACCTTAGGAAGGCAACACTAGACCATTCCCATTCCAGCGGAGGTCCCAGTAGATGGAAAATCATCTGAAGTCTACTGGGAAGAAGTGGTAGGTGAGGACAAACCCTCTCTGGCATGCAACCTAACCCATCGATCAGAGCACATCCATGTGGAAGGGGTGCCTGACACAGGGGTAGATGTGATGATCATACCCAAGATGATGTGGCGATCACACTGGGAATTGCAACCCGTGGCTGGCAAAATCCAATGTGTAAGAGGGGTCAAATTGGCAAAGATATCAAACAGCATCGTGCAAATTGAAGGGCTGGATGGAAAAGTGGCTAGAGTCCGTCTGTTTGTTACAGACTATAAGTGCCCCCTATGGGGGAGAGACACCATGTCCCAGTGGGGAATCAAAATAATTTTCCCTAAGACTCTCCAGGATTTTTAAAGGTGGCCACTGTGGAGCACCCTACCCAAAAGTTAATGTGACTGGATGACACCCCAATTTGGGTACCACAGTGGCCATTGAGTAAGGAGAAACTTAAGGCTCTTGAGGAACTTGTAGAAGAGCAATTGGCTAAAGGCCACATAGAAGAGACTACAAGCCCTTGGAATTCCCCGGTATTTGTAATAAAGAAACCAGGCAAGGATAAGTGGAGACTGCTTCATGACCTCCAGGAGATAAACAAGGTGACTGGGGACATGGGATCACTCCAACCTGGGATGCCTTCCCCAACGATGCTTCCCCGAAATTGGCAATTGGCTGTTCTGGATATTAAGGACTGTTTCTTTCAAATTCCATTACACCCAGAGGATGCTCCACGGCTTGCCTTCTCAGTTCCTAATATTAATCGAGAAGCCCCAATGAAGCACTACCACTGGAAGGTACTCCCGCAAGGGATGAAGTGCAGTTCCTTCATATGCCAGTGGTACGTGGCCTCATTGCTGTCCCCAGTGCGTGCACAAAGAAGGGAGGCCATCATCTTACACTACATGGGTGATGTGCTGCTGTGGGCCCCCGATGACTTTATACGCCAACACACGCTTGACCTAGTGGTTAAGGTTTTAACCTCTGCTGGATTTCAATTGCAGGATGATAAAGTCCAAAGGATGCCACCTTGGAAGTTCCTGGGCTTGGAAATCACTGCACTGACCATTGTTCCTCAGATATTGGAAATTAATTGTAATCCAAAAACTTTAGCAGATCTCCATTCCTTGTGTGGGTCTTTGAACTGGGCCAGGCCCTGTCTAGGCCTCACCAATGAGGACCTAGACCCCGTCTACAATTTATTGAAGGGGGAGAGAGAGTTGGTTTCTCTCAGGGAACTGACCCCAGAGGCAAAGGCTTCAATCGAAAAGGTAAAGAAAGCTCTAGCAGAGAGGCAGGCTCATCGCTATAAGCCTGAGCTGCCTTTCAATTTCATTGTCCTGGGAAAACTGCCACACTTACACGGTTTCATATTCCAATGGATCGAGGGGCAGAGACATTCACTCTCAAACATAGAGTGGGTCTTCCTCTCCCACCAAAGATCCAAGACCATCACAAAGCAACAAGAACTAATAGCTCAGCTGATTTGGAAAGCAATGATGAGACTGTATGAACTGGCTGGTTGTGACTTTACATGTATTCACCTTCCAGTCAAACTCTCTGAGGAGGGAAGGAACTCTCCTGAGAGGTTGACAAAGGAGATGTTCGAGCACTTGCTCCAGAGAAATGCCAGTCTCCAGTAATCTCTGGACAGCTACAGTGGACAAATATCAGTCCATGCCCCGTCTCACAAGCTGTTCAATGAGGAATTCCACCTCATTCCTCATGAGAAGAGGAGTCGGAGACCACTCAAAGCTCTCACAGTGTTTACAGATCCATCCAGGGCTTCCCACAAGTCGGTGAGGACTTGGAGAAATCCCCAGACTCAGCATTGGGAAGCTGATGTTAAGTTTGTGGAGGGATCACCCCAAGTAGCAAAACTGGCCGCAGTTGTGAGAGCCTTTGAGAAGTTCTCAGAGCCAATTAATTTGGTTGCCGACTCAGCCTGTGTAGCGGGGGTACTGTCCAGAGCGGACCAGGCAGTGCTCAAAGACATCGAGAATGAGCATCTCTTCAGGTTGCTTTCAAAAGTAATTTATTTGATTTTCCATAGAGAACATCCATTCTATGTGATGCATGTGAGGTCACACAGCAATTTGCCAGGTGAGATCACAGAAGGGAATCATCAGACAGACTCCCTTGCTACCCCAGCTGAAAAATCATGCCTCCCTCACATCTTTCAACAGGCAAAGCTGAGCCACCAACAATACCATCAGAATGTGCCAGGTCTGATCCGTCAGTTCCAGCAAACACGGAGTCGGGCTCGGGACATTGTGGCCACCTGTCCCAGCTGCCAGCTCCAGGCCATGCCATCGCTGGGTATGGGGGTTTACCCCCGGGGCCTTGGCAGCTGTGAAGTATGACAGATTCAGTGTTGGGGATCCCTAAGGAAATCAAAACTGATAATTGCCCAGCGTATGTGTCCAAGGAGTTCCTGGAATTTGTCCAGCAGTGCGGAGTGGAACATAAGACTGGCATCCCCCACTCCCCCACAGGCCAAGCTGTGATTGAGCGTGCACACCAGACGCTCAAGCAGGTTCTGGCTAGACAGAGCAGTTCAACTGTGTGGATGTCTCCACAGCAGAAGCTCTGCAAAGCCATGTTTACTATCAATTTTCTGAACTGTTCATTTGAAAACATGAATCCACCCGTGGTTCGTCATTTTAACAGTGGTAAACAGTTCAAGTTGTCTCAGCATCCACCAGTTTTGATTAGGGACCCAGAAACCTGGGAAACCAAAGGTCCCTATGAGCTTGTTACCTGGGGGCTTGTTTATGCGTGCGTATCCACCCCCTCAGTCCCTTGGTAGATTCCCCAGAAATGGGCGAAGCCTTTTGTCCCCAAACATCCAGCTCTGGCTAAAGGGGACGAGAAGCAAATTGCTGTTGCTTCAAAAAGAAGATGCCATCGGAAAGAGGAAAGAAAATCTTCCTAGACATGACTACATTCCGGCAGATACAGAGATCTTTAATATGTTTTAAAAATGTTTGTTTTTTCCTTTTAGAGAAAAACTACCTCCCACTCAACCCCGTGATGAACCCCATCCAAGTTGTCTTCTTGTTAACACTGAACAGTCTGGCAGCTGCATGGATCATCTCTCAACCACATCAAAACATCTGGGTGACCCTGGCACAGACGCTCCAACAGGAAAAAATATGCCTGTCCACTGCAGCAGCAAGACACCCTATGTCTACCTCCCTGGTAGGAGTCCAATTGAAGGCTGATGAATATCCAACCAGGTTTAACACACAGATGCCCAATGAATTTCGTGAGTCACACACCATTTAATCATACAAAAATCGTCAGCAGTAAGCTGTCATGAGTAAGAACCCCATAGAGGAGCTGCTGCGAAATTTGCCCAAAGTAGCTCAGGAACCCCAAGAATTAGAGCTATTGGGTTCCTACCCAGCACAATACTGCATTCATTTTATGGTCCTCCCAAAACCTTCTAACATCAAAGAGTTCCACAACATAAAACAATATCGTGAGGAATTCACTGCCAAAAAGTGGTGTAATATTCTAAGCCATATTGCAGCAGGCAACCCATCTCAATCAAGTCCCAAAAGCCTCCCTAAGGGATTGTTCTTGATTTGTAGAGATCAGGCATGGGCAGAGATCCCTTCTCAGCTATTAGGAGGGCCATGTACCTTTGGGCGTTTGTCCCTGTTGGCACCCAACGAAACCTTTTTTAGTGATTGGACTCACAAACACAAATCAGCCAATAAAATCCAAAAGATAGGTGCTGACAATTTGGACCCAAACTGTGATTCTGAAATTTTTCATTGGGCCAAGTAAAAAAGAATTGCTGTATCCCTGTTCCTTCTGTGGGTCTCAGTAGCCAAATCTCTTGGTGAATTGGGTCACCTAGAGTGTTGGGTAGTCAAACAGGTAAATTTGACATCCACCACCATCAGCTCCCTCCTGGTAGATGAGGAAATTACCAGGCAGGCCACACTCCAAAATCGTGCTGCTATAGATTTTCTCCTGCTGCTGCATGGACATGAGTGCAAGCAATTTGAAAGACTTTGCTGAATGAACCTGACCTCAAAAGCTCCTAACAACCACGCTGCCCTCCAAAAGATGAACCACTTGTTTGGACAAGTGAAGCAATAATCTGAAGATTGGTTCAACGAACTGTTCAAAGGCTGGAGACTCACAGGGTAGTGTACATCCATAGTTAAATCAATTTTGCTATTTTTTGTTGCTCTTTTTCCTTGTAATAACAGCGTTTGGGATCCTACTTTGCTTGATTTTCAAGGCTATTAATGGTCTCATTCTTTCTACCTCAGTAGTCACCCACACAGAGATGAAAAACATAAAACAGTCTAACTTTCCTGCTTACTGCATGTGGTGGGCAAAATCATAATCCAAATGAAAATGAACCTAATATCTTTCTTTCAACTTTGTTAAACAAAAAATGGGGAGATGTTGAAATTCACTGTTCTAGATGCACTGAAAATGGTTTATCCCTAGACCCCTGTGGTCTGTCCCATGGTGTGACCCCTTTCCTTCCTCTTTCCCCTCTGGCCAGACCTGGTTGGCTAGAGTCCAAATCCCTCCACCCCCTTGCTGAGGTTTGAATATCCCGCGCATCTCCTGTATCCAGTCTCTTGCTCCCTGGAATTATTCGAGAATAAACCATGGAACACATCCAGGGGGTGGGAACCTCCTTCGTCTTGCTTTGTCCATGCCAACTCCCCCCCATCTCTGACTTAGAGCTAGCAAAGGCAGGTTGGAGAGTGGGAAAAGGGGTGTGGCAGCAAGTGGCTCCAGAGAGGGTCCAGCAGCAACTGCCCTGGAGATATCTAGGGGTCAAGACCCTAGATCAGATGATCCAACATCAAGAGGAGCAATTTGCAGATTCTGTTAGGACTCTCGATGCTCAGAAATTGCTGGGTGTTATTGGTTGGTTGCGTCCTTACCTAGGACTGACCACAAAGCAGTTGTCCCCAATCTTGATATCTTAAAGGAGACACTCACTTGGATTCAGCTTGAACATTGAACCCCGAGGCACAGCAAGTGCTGCAGATGGTGCAGCGAGCTCTTTCTACTCATCAGGTATATCGAGTAGACCCTTCTGTTGATATCACTTTGTTCATCATCAATCCAGATTTGCATCCTACAGGCATCATTGCCCAATGGAATGATACCTGGTCTGATCCCTTGCACATTCTGGAATGGGTCTGTTTGCCACATCAACTGAAAAAGACAGTGACAACAGTGTTTGAGTTGTTTTCCCAACTGATACTCAAATGTTGTCAAAGATGCATGCAATTGATGGCAGCGGACACCGCAAGGATCATACTTCCTATAGAGCGGGAATTTTTTGAAGGGGCTTTTAATTAATAGTGTCCCCTTACAAAGTGCGCTGCAAGAATTCACAGAACAGATTGTTTATCATCTGCCCAGCCATAAGCTATTGCATATGGCAAAGACAGTTAAAGTGTCACTGAGACCCAAAAATAGTCGGGTGCCAGTGCAAGGTCCTACTGTCTTTACTGATGGGTCAGGCAAAACAGGGAAGGCCATTGTTACCTGGAAGGATGAGTCTGGCTGGCAGTCCTTGGAGGGCCATGAGACAGGGTCTGCTCAGAAAATTGAGCTGAGGGCTGTAACGATGGCATTCCAACAATTCTCACAGGCACCTTTGAATTTGGTCACTGACTCTGCTTATGTTGCAGACATAACTCAACGCTTGGATTACTCACTCCTGAAGGAGGTTGACAACACAGCCTTGTTCTGGCTGCTGAAGGCCTTGTGGTGCGCAATTCAAGACTGAGTTCATCCATATTACATCCTTCACATACGGAGTCACACGGACTTGCCAGGTTTTCTAACGGAAGGTAATGCCAGGGCTGATAGGTTGGCCAACACCACCTGGGTGGCGCCTCAGCCTGACAAACTTGCTCAAGCCTGAGGATCTCATGGGTTTTTCCATCAGAATGCACATACTTTGCAGAAACAGTTTTATCTGATGGCCACTGAGGCTTGTGACATCGTTGCCTCTTCTGATGACTGTCATGGCCTTGATGCACCTTTACCGGCAGGGGTGAACCCCAGAGATCTAAAGGCCCTGCAACTTTGGCAGACAGACATCACTCACGTAGCTGAATTTGGCAGGTTATGTATGTGCATGTGTCTGTTGATACCTTTTCCTCCGCCATGTGGGCATCTGCTCACACTGGAGAAAAAGGTCGCGATGTGATTGCCCATTGGAGGATGGCTTTTGCAATCTTGGGCATTTCTCCCACTGTGAAAACTGACAGTGGCCCTGCTTATGTCTCTCAGAAGATGAGGCAGTTTTTGCAGATGTGGGGAGTCTCACACAAGTTTGGCACTCCACATGCTCCAACCGGTCAGGCCATTGTTGAACGTGCTCATGGTACTCTGAATCGTGTTCTTGAAAAACAAAAAAAGGGAATGGCTGGGGAAGCACCTCACAGCCGGTTGGAGAAAGCATTGTACACCATCAATGATCTCACTGTGCCACAAGATTCCAATAAACCTGTTATTTGGAATCATTTCACTTCATTTCAGGCTGCAGATGAGACACACCTGCCTTGAGAGAAGGTCTTCATACAGGACTTGACCACGAATAAGTGGGAGGGCCCACGTGACCTTATCGTTTGGGGTTGTGGTTACGCTTGCTTCTCAACCAACACCGGGGTACAGTAGGTCCCTGCAAGATGTGTCCGCCCTGACCTGCGCCATCATAAAGAGAATGCGTCCAGTGTACAGCCTTCAAATGATGATTAACATGCCGATCACCAGCCAGACGGACCCTCTACAACCAGAGGGCAAACATTCACCTGTTGTCCCTGGAAACTGTTTTAAATTCTGGGACATTAACAGATAGGTTTTCTGAAATGCACTAGAGATAAGTTTGGTCAATGGTAATGGGTTTTTTGTTGTTGTATTTGCAGGGAAAAGACACCAGGCTTGAAATTTCCCTGGGCACCTTGGATGTCCACAGGTCTCTTGAGTTGTGTTTGTTCTCCTTTGCAAGGACCCTGTAGAGGATTACAAACAGTTATCTTTCTTCCTTTTTTAACTTAAAAAGGGGGCCATGTGAGCAACTGTTTATGGCCTAGGAAATTTTCAGCCAGGATTTTCTCAGGCTGTGAAAAGTACACAGTTCTTGTTTCTCTTAGATAGCTAAAACCTCCCCAGGCTGTTTTGAATACACAGCTTTGGGGCTGCGGATGTTCCCAGGCAGAAAAAAAGAACACAGAATAAACACCTGTTGTTTTGCAAGTATACTGTGAGTACGTGACAGAGGTTGTTTTCTTATTCTGTCCAATAACTTTCTGTTCTACCTAAGCTTTGCGATCCACATTATTAAAACCTCAACATTTCGTCAATAAACGGCCTCTTCTCTGGAACTCGCCTGTGTGCTTTCTTGGTTTTCCTCATGTGATAGCAACAAACAAGCTCAGAAATTTTGAGATTTTGACCAATGGCCCAATGCAGGCTCAGGTCTCTGCCGTGGTAAAGGAACTCAGAGCAGATTAAAGAGGAGATGAGAGGCATGAGGGAAGAGATGAGGAACATCAGTACAGCATTAGTGCGAGTCACAGACCCCAAAGTTAGAGCCCAATGCCCCCCAGTTAGGGAGAGAGGGTACATCCTACGAGCTGACCTGTGGTTCTTTTGGCGTGACCATGGGGAAGACATGGGAAATGAGATGGAAAACCTACTTCTGTCCTGGCAGCACAGGTGTGTCAACTCAGGGTGGGAAACGCTAACCAAGGGAGTTCTACTAAAGTGAAGGTAGCAACCACCTCCCATAATCAAGATGCATGGTATTACAGAAGGGAGGAAATTCTGTCAGACCCACTTGAAGGAACCTCTACTATGTATTCCCAGGAAGGAAATAATAACCAGGGCTAGAGGGGCCCTGCCTCTATCCAGGGAGAGGCAAGGGATAACAGGGTCTATTGGACGGTGTGGATCCGATGGCCTGACACATCAGAGCTGCAAAAATATAGAACATTAGTTGATACTGGCTCACAGTATACCCTAATACCATCAGGACATGTGGGGGAGGAACCTGTTTAAACTGCTAGGGTGACAGGGGGATTGCTGGAATTGACTTTGCTGTAGGCTGAGGTGAGATTAACTGGGAAGGGGTGGCTAAAACATACAATTGTGACAGGCCCAGAGTCTCCATGTATTCTAGGCATGGACTTCCTCTGGAATGGCTATTACAAAGACCCAAAGGGACTCAGGTGGGCTTTTGGAATAGCTGCTGTAGCGCCAGAGGGCATTAAGCAGTTGAACACCTTCCTTGGAATGTCAGAAAACCCATCTGCAGTGAGACTCCTGAAGGTGGAAGAGTAACAGGTACCAACTGCGACCTTAGTGCACCGCTGGCAGTACTGGATGAATTGAGATTCCGTGATTCCCATCCACAAGATTATCCATGAGCTGGAGAGCCAAGGGGTGGTCAGTAAAACCCAGTCCCCCTTCAACAACCCCATCTGGCCTGTGTGCAAGTCTAACGGAGAATGGAGATTGACTGTGGACTATCGTGCATTAAATGAAGTGACTCCACTGCTGAGTGCTGCAGTGGCAGACATGCTGGAACTTCAGTACCAACTGGAGTCCAAGGCAGCAAAGTGATATGCCACCATTGACATTGCCACTGCATTTTTCTCCATTCCTCTGATGGCAGAGTGCAGGCCTCAGTTTGTTTTCTCCTGGATGGGTGTGCAGTACACCTGGAATCATCGGCCCCAGGGGTGGAAACACAGCCCCACCATCTGCCATGGACTGATCCAGGCTGCACTGGTAAAGGGTGAAGCTCCAGAACACCTGCAATACATCGATGACATCATTGTGTGGGGGAACATGGCAATGGAGTTATTTGAGAAAGGCGAGAAGATCATCCAGATTCTGCTGGGAGCCGGCTTTGCCATTAGAAAGAGCAAAGTCAAAGGACCTGCCCAAGAGATCCGGTTCCTGGGAGAAAAATGGCAAGATGGACGGCATCAGTTCCCCACTGAGGTCATCAATAAGATCACCGCAATGTCTCCACCAACCAGCAAGAAGGAAACACAAGCTTTCCTAGGTGCCATAGGCTTTTAAAGAATGCACGTTCCTGAGTACAGCCAGATTGTGAGCCCTCTCTATTTGGTCAACTGCAAGAAGAACGATTTCCACTGGTGTGCTGAGCAGCAGCAAGCCTTCGCCCAGATCAAGCAGGAGATCGCTCATGCGATAGCCCTTGGCCCAGTCAGGACGGGACCAGAGGTGAATAACGTGCTTTATTCTGCAGACGGAAACCATTGTCTGTCCTGGAGCCTTTGGCAGAAGGTGCCTGGGGAGACTCGAGGCCGACCTCTGGGATTCTGGAGCAGAAATTACAGAGGGTCCAAAGCCGACTACACTCCCACAGCAAAGGAAATCTTGGCCGCCTATGAAGGAGTTCAAGCTGCCTCAGAGGTGATTGGCACAGAAACACAACTTCTCCTGGCTCCTTGACTACCAGTGCTGAGGTGGATGTTTAAAGGAAAGGTTCCATCTACCCACCACGCCACCGACGCCACATGGAGCAAGTGGATTTTCCTCATAACGCAATGCGCCTGCATTGGGAATCGCTCTAGGATTTTGGAGATAATTGCAACCTGGCCAGAAGGTGAAAACTTCAGTCTCACTGACGAAGAGGAGCAGGAATAAGTGACCCAAGCTGAAGAAGCCCCACCATACAACCAACTGCCAGCAGAAGAAACACGTTATGCTTTATTCACCGACAGTTCCTGTCCTATCGTAGGGATGAAACAGAAGTGGAAAGTAGCCGTATGGAGCCCCACATGACAGGTTGCACAAGCTACCGAAGGAGAAGGTGGATCAAGTCAACTTGCTGAACTTAAAGCTGTTCAACTGGCCCTGGACATTGCTAAAAGAGAGAAGTGGCCAAAGCTCTACCTTTACACTGATTCTTGAATGGTAGCCAATGCTCTGTAGGGTTGGCTGGAAAGGCAGAAAAAGGCGAACTGGAAACGTAGGGGAAAACCAATCTGGGCAGCTGATGAGTGGAAAGACATTGCCACCCGGGTAGAGAAGCTACCTGTGAAAGTTCATCATGTGGATGCCCATGTCCCCAAGAGTCAGGCTAATGAGGAGCAGCGACACAATGAGCAGGTAGATCAGGCCTCAAAGATAGAGGTGTCAAAGATAGATTGGCAACAAAAGGGAGAGTGGTTCCTGGCTCGATGGGCCCATGATGCCTCAGGTCATCAGGGCAGAGATGCCACGTATAAGTGGGCACGTGACCAAGGGGTGGATTTAACCATGGACAGTATTTCTCTGGTCATCCATGACTGTGAGACGTGCACTGCCATCAAGCAAGCGAAGCGGGTAAAGCCTCTCTGGTATGGTGGACATTGGTCTAAATATAAATACGGAGAGGCCTGGCAGATTGACTACATCACACTGCCTCAAACCCGCCTAGGCAAGCGCTATGTGCTGACCATTGTAGAAGCCACCACCAGATGGTTGGAGACCTACCCTGTGCCTCATGCCACTGCTCTGAACACCATAGAGGACCTGGAAGAGCAAGTCCTTTGGAGGCATGGCACCCCTGAGAGAATTGAGTCAGACAACGGGACTCATTTCAAAAACGGCCTTATCAACACCTAGGCCAGAGAACATGGCATTAAATTGATATGGCATATCCCTTACCATGCATCAGCTGCCAGGAAAGTTGAACAGTGCAACGGGCTACTCAAGACCACCCTGAAGGCACTCGGCAGGGGAACTGTCTAGAATTGGGAAATGAACTTAGCAAAGGCCACCTGGATGGTCAACACCCAAGGGTCCATCAATTGAGCTGGTCATGCCCAGTCTGAACCCTTGCATACAGTGGATGGAGATAAAGTCCCTGTGGTACACATGAAAGGTATTTTAGGAAAGACTTTGAATTAGTCCTACCTGGTGCAAAGACAAACACATCCTGGGATTGTCTTTGCTCAAGGACCTGGTTACACTTGGTGGGTAATGCAGAAAGATGGAGAAACCCATTGTGTACCACAGGGAAACCTAATCTTAAGTG
>PYHW01009477.1:28461-39631 GCA_013186435.1 Turdus rufiventris
GTCCCATCCTCTGATTTCAGATCCCTGTGCTGGTCCCATGCTCTGCTTTCAGAGCCCTGGCTGTGCTGAGTGTCCGAAGTCTCTCGTGCTGCTTTGCTCTGAAGCACTGTTAAAACAAGGAAAGATTCAGCACTTTGCTGTCTCCTAAAGGTGCTTTGTTTCAGGGTTAATTTCTCTGAAGCCCCACAGATCTGAGAGAAGCTTTGCAAGGGTAGAAAAGCTTTTGTCAGAGGAAGCTCAGTGGAGTTTGCTGAGCCATGGGATCAGTGTCTCAGTTGTTGTACAGTTAAAGCAATACAGAAATGCTTGTTGAGACCAGGATGTTGTGTTTATAGATGAAAGCACCTCCATGTGCTTTTCATTTGCAAACATGAGGCTTTCTGAGTGTCAGCATCCCCTGTTATTTGAGTTAAAGCTTGTTGGGTGTGTGATTGCACCTGCCTGGGCTCTGCACCCTGGGAGTTCCAGCAGCCCTGGGAGCTCCAGTGCTGCTTTGTGTCTCTGGTCCTTCTGCTGAAAAAGCTGATTGTAAAGCTGAAGTAAATGAAGTTGTACCCCAGTGAGGTCTTCTCAGTAATGTCTGATTGAAATGGATCTTTTTTCCCCCCTCCTTTGTTTTGTGTTAATATTTCTAAAAAGTGGGATTGTTGCATTGACTGATCATCTGACAGGTTGAAGGAATTGGCTGATAAATTTTCATTTTTTCCTACCCTATCTTGTGTCTAGCTTTGACAGATTTTGTCTCTGTGCTCTTTTTGGGTGCCCCTAGCTTTAAAACCTTTCCTACCTGCAGCTCAAAAATAATTTTCTAGTATTTTTATATTATTTGATTTCATCAATAGTATGGGAAACTGATGCTATACCTGCTCTCTCTCCTCCTGTGTAATTAGGTTTATGTAAGGAGATAAGGACTTAGGGACTAATAGATAATCTTAAAACTGAATTAAACACCTGTTTTCTTCAGGTGCTGATGGCGTGAGCTCACCTTCCAAAGCCAGCCTGCCGTGAATTCTGCCTTTCCCACGTTTCAGTTGTAAACACCCAGTAATTTTTCCATGGCTCTCTTACTGGAGCAGCCTTTAGGTGACTTCAAAACCTGTTGCAGCTGGGAATGCAATATATCCTCCATTGGGTAAATCTTGAGTAATGACCATAGTTAAAATGCTTGAGCTGAGCTGTTGTAACGTGTTCTAATTCGGGAAAAAGAAAAGAGTTTCCCAGCAGGGAAGTTTTTAATGTTTTCCAGTCGGAATGTTGGAATTGCTGCAGTTGGACACAGGAGGAGCTCTGGGAGAAGAGCGTGCTCTGAGGGTCTGTCTGTCTGTCTGTCTGTCCCTGTCCTGTGCTGCTTCTGGGAGAGGTAAACAGCCCATTAATGAAGTTTACAGATGGGCTTTAATTGGGAGGGGTTCCCAGCGCTGCTCAGGAAGAGAAAATACACAAAGAGGCAGAGAGGAACAATGTGGGCAGGAAATGGTGCGAGGTTCAGCGAGGAAGGAATAGAGCTTCCTTCAGTGGCAGGGAGGGGAGAGCGCCCAGCACAGGGATAAAACCAAGCCAGGACAGGGATAAAACCAGCACAGGACAGGGATCAAACCAGCACAGGACAGGGATCAAACCAGCACAGGGATCAAACCAACCCAGGAAATGGATCAAACCAGCCCAGGACAAGGATCAAACCCACCCAGGAAAGGGATCAAACCAGCCCAGCACAGGGATCAAACCAGCCCAGGACAGGGATAAAACCAGCCCAGGACAGGGATCAAACCAGCCCAGCCTAGGGATAAAACCAAGCCAGGACAGGGATCAAACCAGCCCAGGACAGGGATAAAACCAGCCCAGGGATCAAACCAAGCCAGGACACAGGGATCAAACCAACCCAGCCCAGGGATAAAACCAAGCCAGGACAGGGATAAAACCAGCACAGGGATCAAACCAACCCAGGAAATGGATCAAACCAGCCCAGGACAAGGATCAAACCCACCCAGGAAAGGGATCAAACCAGCCCAGGACACAGGGATCAAACCAGCCCAGGACACGGATAAAACCAGCCCAGCACAGGGATCAAACCAAGCCAGGACAGGGATGAAACCAAGCCAGGACAGGGACCAAACCATCCAGGGATCAAACCCACCCAGCACAGGGATCAAACCAAGCCAGGACAGGGATCAAACCAATCCAGCACAGGGATCAAACCCACCCAGCACAGGGATCAAACCAACCCAGGGATCAAGCCAACCCAGCAGAGAGAAGGGAGGCAAGAGCTAAAAGTGTCATGTGGGGGAAAAGCACACCACAGAGGAGCCCGAGCCCCAAGGTGAGAATTGCCTGTAGAGCAGCAGGAGGGATGTGGTGAAACATCTTTATAGTCTTGAGTGTGTGACAGGGTTGCCAAGTGCAAATAAAAGCAGGTAATAACCTCCTGTGTGTGCATGTTATAGCAGAAATTGTGTCTGTAATTGCTTGACGGTGTTGACAAAAGTAATTACAGCACTCTACTGGATAATTCAATAAAGTTGACTTAAAAGTGCCTTGGAAATGACATACAATATACACGTCATACAGGTCTGGGGTGCTACTCTTTGCTTGGCCTTCTGAGAATATTACACAAGTTTCTGTGACTGATTTTGTGTCAATAAACAAACTTAGACCGTGCTTTTCTTCCTGTTCGTGCGGGGAAGAGTGGTTTCGTATTTGTTCACTGTGTCAGAGGCCAGTTAAAGCAAAGTGAAATTGAGCTCTGAAGTAAAAGTGATCCTAAGAGTTTGGGAGGTGCTTTTTAAACAGATCTGCTCAGTTTTAAGCTGTGTCATGTGGACACACAGATGTGGATATGAAAGATAAAATTAAATGTAAAACAGGAACGAAAAGCTTTGTGTAGGGTTTGGGGGCAGCCTTGCCTTCTCACCGCGCTCCTCCGTCAGCAACTCTCTGACTTTTAAATCCCCAGGAATTTTGAATTTGCTCCTTGTCTTTCCTGCAAGGATCGCTGTCCCTGTGTGAGGTGATGAAAAGAGTGTGCCAGCGCTCTGGAGTGACGCCGGCGCTCCTGAGCGAGCGCTGACCGCGAGCTCGCTGCCGTCATCCCATGACTAAGAGCTCCAAGTCATCAAAGTATTTCTGTCCTCCAGCAATACCCAGGATGTGATGTTTTCATTGGGTTTTGTTTGCTCTTGGAAGCCGTCAGGAAAGGTTTGCTGTAGCAGAGCATTAAATCCAGCTCGGGCTCTCCTCGGCTCATTGCTGATGAAAATAAAGGGATGTAACAATGAATTTCCCTCTTGGGGGATCCAAACCTGCTGAATGCATCCCTGAAATTGGAGTGCAAACACAGAGAGTTTAGTAAACAGCTTGGAAACAGCAGGAATGAACCTGCAGTGCAGATTGCTGTTGGTAAAGAGGAATTATCTGTGTGATGAGTTCGTTTCGTGTCACATCCGTGGGAAAACAAAGCGGTGCACTTTGTGCCACACAGAAGTGCCTTCAGTACTGAAGCAGTAGCTTCTGGGGGTTAAATATTTTCATTTTCAGTTGTAGGTTGAGCATTGGCTGAGTAAATGACCGGTGTGCTCATTGAGCATCCAAAATTTCAGGAGTATGCTGTTGTTAAAATCCAGTTCTCATTCACCAGTTGATTTATTTTGGGGGGAAAAGTTTGCTTTGCTTCCTACAGATATTGGGAGTATAACATGTTTTAAACCATGAGGTAGCTTTTGATTTTTTAGCAGTTTCTACTAAAAGCAGATGTCATTTAAGGAGAGTATTTTTCTTGTTTATGTGCCTTATTTAAACTCTGTTTTGGCCGCTTTCTTTTTGGTCCACTGGTGTTTTTTGAGCTTCTGGACTCCTGTTCAAAGTTTAAAGAACAATAACCAGTCAAATGTAAAATAATGTCAATTGAACCAGCCGATGACTCAACAGTCAACCAAGTCATCCTGGCCCTGCACCAGATGGAGTGGGGCCAAAAGCTGAATTTGGCACCGGTCCCGTCCCTCTTCTCCATGGATTTGCACTGAGCAGAGCCCAGAGTGCAGGAGCTGGTTAATATTCCATAATGGAGCGCTGCACGTGCAGATGTGTGTCTGCCGTGGAGCCAGCCCTGCAGGGAAATGGGGAAATGGGAAATGGAAAATGGGGAAGTGAGGAAATGGGGAATGGAAAACAGGGAAATGAGGAAATGGGGAATAGGGAATGGGGGAAATGAGGAAATGGGGAGATGGGGAATGGGGGAATGAGGGAATGGGAAATGGAAAATGGGGAGATGGGGGAATGGGAAATGGGGGAATTAGGGATGGGGGAATGGGGAAATGAGGAAATGAGGAATGGGGGAATGAGGAATGGGAAATGGAAAACGGGGAAATGAGGGAATGGGGCAATGAGGAACATGGGGAATGGGGAAATTAGGAAATGGGAAATGGAAAATGGGGAAATGAGGGAATGAGGAAATGGGGATGGGGTTTGTGCTCCGAGAAACTCAACAGCCTCAGTTCCTTCTCTCCCCTCTGAACTGAGCTTCCTGGAAGGGCTGGAAAAGGAGTGAAGGGAAAAAAATTCCTTTCTGTTTCTCTTGCCTTCTTCTCTTCTTCCTGCTCAGAGTTAAGGTGTTATTCCTACTCTGTTATTTGTGCTTGTTACATTACTTTTAGTTTCTTTCTTTCTATTTCTTCTGATTTTTGTTGTTGTTGTAAAGCAGGAGTTACTCTGCAGTGCAGCTGAAAGCATGGGCTGGTGAATAAAGCTGAGTGTCCACACTGAGACAGCTCCAGGTCCACAGCACTGTTAGATGTTCCACTGGCAGCAGGAGAGTCTTGATTTTATTGTGGGTTTTTTCCAGAATAGAATAAATTGACTTCCTAATTACAAGTCTAAATTTATTTATATCTTGATGATTATTTGACTGTGGAAGGACTCTACTGCAGCTTTGAGGCTTTTCAGCTGGAGAAGAGAAGGCTCCAGGTTTCAGTGCCTAAAGGGGCTTCAGGAGAGCTGGAGAGGGAGCCAGGAGTGACAGGACAGGGGGGAATGGCTTCCACTGCCAGGTTCAGATGGGATATTGAGGGTGGGCAGGGCTGGCACAGGGGCACAGAGCAACTGTGGCTGCCCCTGCATCCCTGGAAGTGTCCAAGGCCGGGCTGGATGGGTTTGGAGCAGCCTGGGACAGTGGGAGTGTCTCTGCCATGGCAGGGGGTCGTTAAGATCCTTTCCAATCCAGACCATTCTGGAATTCTGATTCTGCTGCAGTTTAGCTGAATCTTTTGCTACCTTTCTTTCTGTGCCGTTAATATTTTTCCATGTATGTTAGAATCAGCTTTCCAGATGTCTCCCTCCTTTCCTAGCATCATTTTGGCAGCCTGCAGGCAGCCCTGTGATTGACACAGGCGCTGGACACGGCTCAGGCTGAGCTCATTCATGGAACAAGTCCTGTTTAATATTTTAAGTTCAGCTCCTCTGGTGCAGCATTAATGTGTGCTGGAATAAGGGGTCAGAGCTGATGTATGCTGATTGTGGAGGAAGAGCCAAACTGCTGGGGCTGCTCTGAGCTCATGGATCTCTTGTGATCCCTGCAGAATGTCTCAGTGCACTTCTGCTGCTGTTGAGTCCAAGTGCTGGCCCGTGGAGTTGGTGTGTTAAAGGGTCACTGTTAATACATTTTTGGGCAGTGACTTGGCTCTTGGTTAGTTTGCAAGGTTCAGAAAACTAGAAACCTGCTTCCAAGGGAGGTAAAGCAGCTCTGAGGCTGCTGAGATCTGAAACAGAACCCCAGAATCATCAGAAGTTGGAAAAAATTTTTAGTGTTACCAAATACACCATGTGCCCCATCCCCACCTTGTCCCTGAGCACTCAGTGTCACCTCCAGGAATTCCTTGGGCACTCCAGGGATGGGGACGCAAACCTCCCAGGGCAGTTCTAATCCCTGAGCACCTTTCCATGGAGAAATTCCTGCTGGTGTCCACCTGAGCCTCCCCTGCCCAGCCTGAGGCCGTTCCCTCTCCTGTCCCTGTCCCCTGGGATGAGATCCCAAATCCCCCCTGGCTGTCCCCTCCCATCAGGGAGTTGTGCAGAGCCACAAGGTCCCCCCAAAGCCTCCTTTTCTCCAGGCTGAGACATTTCTTTGGATGCACTGAAAAAAAATTAAAAATCTAATTCCACTCAGACTTCTGCACTTCATTTTGCAGTGCATTCTTCTTGCAGCTGTCCCAGTTCTGGCTCCCCTCAGCCTGAGCTCTGAGCCTGTCCCTGTACCTGTGATGTCTCCACGAGACCAAGTCTGTGCAAGGCAGGTTTGGGATGATCCCCAGGCTGTGAACACAGAGCAAATTATTGTTTTGTCATCCAACAAAGCATAAAAAATGTGTATGCCCAGGATAACTTGATTCCATGTTCTTATCTAAAGTTTGCATTTGCGTATAGGGGTACTGGCTCCTGTCTGGGTCTGTTTTTGTGCTGCCTCTTTATTTAGGGAAGGAAGGGTGCACAGTGAAATTAAAAAAGCAGCACAAAGCTTTGGAAAAGTGTGCCTAAATTGATTCCTACAGAAATGAATTCTACCCTTGAAGGTAAGACATTTTGGCCGCTTTACTGGAGCTCTGTAATAAATATAAAAGTTTAGAACATATAATTTAATTATCATATTCTGGCCATAAATGCTTTAGGTCTGTAGTACATTTGAAATCCCAAGAGCTCTGGCTGAGGTTGCAGCTGCAACATCAATTGCCATTTATCCATTCCAAGAAAGCTTTGCCTGTGCCCTTGGAACCTTTGGGGGCTGGAGAGGAACGCGACACCGGGATGGGAGCGGGCACCACTGCACTGCAGGGCCGGGGCTCTGGCACTGCCAGCAGCTCCTGGGGGCTCCCAGGGGCTGGGAACCCTGGGCAGGATGCTCAGGTGGCTCAAAGAGCTCCAGGTCCCCTGGTGGGATGCTGCTCAAAATCTGGGGACAGCTCAGAGCTCAAGGTCCCATTGATGGGATTCTCCTCAAGATTTGGGAGTAGCCCAGAGAGCTCAGGATCCCCTCAGCAGGATGCTCTTCAAGATTTGGGAACAGCCCAGAGAGCTCAGGGTCCTCTCAATGGGATGCTTCTCAAGATGTGGGAATAGCCCAGAACTCAGGGTCCCATTGGTGGTGAATAGCCCAGAGAGCTCAGGGTTCCCTCAGCAGGATGCTCCTCAAGATTTGGGGAATAACCCAGGGCTCCGGGTCCCCCTGGCAGGATGCTCCTCAAGATTTGGGGAATAACCCAGGGCTCCGGGTCCCCCTGGCAGGATGCTCCTCAAGATTTGGGGAATAGTCCAGAGAGCTCAAGGTCCCCATTGATGGGATGTTCCTCAAGATTTGGGAATAGCCCAGAGAGTTTAGGATCCCCTCAGCAGGATGCTCTTCAAGTTTTGGGAATAGCCCAGAGAGCTCAGGGTCCCCTTGGAGGGATTCTCCTCAAGGTTTAGGAACAGCCCAGAGAGCTCAGGGTCCCCTTGATGGGATTCTCCTCAAGATTCGGGAATAGCCCAGAGGTCAGGGTTCCCTTGGTGGAATTCTGCTCAAGGTTTAGGAACATCCCAGAGAGCTCAGGGAGGGCTGGAAGCGCCGCTGGCCGTGGGGAGCTCTGTGTGCTGTGTTGGGACTCTGCAGATTCCTGCTCTGCTCCCGTGCCCTTGGGCTTTGCCAGCAGCGTTTGTTCTCCTGTACAAAGCCACAAATCCTGCAGGCAGCCGTAGGTGTGTGAGGGATGAAAGGCGTGTCCTCCAGGTGAGCCCTTGCTGCTGGAGGTGTTTGAAATGTTCCTGTGCCCTGGCAGTGCTCACTGTGGCAGGAGGGACAGCTCTGCCCCTCTGGGCGCACACCAGGAGTTTGTGGCTCTGGCAGGGAAGGAAACGTGGCCGTGGCCTTGTGCAGTGACACATCCCTGACGGTGGCATTATCTTGGCCGTGTCACAGAGCCGCTGCACGAAACGAGACCGTTAGTTCAGAATCTGATTTCCTGGCTTATCAGGGGGTTTTTAATACAGTGTTTATCTGGGTGTGTGATAAAGGAAACCGCGTTAATCGTCCTGGTTCTCAGAGCAGCTGGAAACCAGAAATGCTGGGGACTTTTGTTTACAGGCTTTGGTTAAATACACCAGAGTAGATTTGTCATTTGTTTGTCATTGAGGACGTGCTTGTCGTCAAGACCAGCACTCCCACCAAAACCATCCCGGGCTCCATTTTGAACAGAAAATAGGAGAGAGGACTGGAGAGCAGGTGGGTGTGTAAGGAAGCTGTGGAGGGAGGGTTTGTGGCTTGGGGTCTGCCACCATGTGCTCTGTGTCTACCAGTGGCTCTGTGCCCCCTCTGTGCCACCCAGCCAGCCTGGAGCTGTGGCTGCAGAGTTCAGGCAGCCTGGGATGAAAACCTGGGTTCCACCAATTCTCAGTCTCTTCAAAATGTAGTGAAAACGTGTCAACACACAGAAGAAACCAGTGGTTCAGGTTCTCAGCAAAATGCCTTTCTGGAATTATTTCCAATTGGCAAACTCAGTTCTATTTTGGTAGTCATGACAAGTCAACAGCCTTGGATTAAAATTTTTTCCTGCTTGAACTGAAAGCTACTTCCATGCCTAAGAGGATATAAAAATAATTAATAGTTTCTCTAGCTAATGAAGAAATAAATAAACAATTCAAAAAATGTAATCAGGCAGTGTCCACAGCCTGGTGTTTACATTGTTCTCATTGCTGGAAGATAAGGAGGAGGCCCAGATGGCAATGACATTGAAAATGGTTTCTTTACTCTTTGGTGACACCACTCACACCAGTAAGTAATTCGCTTTCAGGAATCCATTCCCAGTGGTTCAGTTGAGAGCCAGGGGGTGTGGTGGCCACGTTCTGGTGTCTGGGTGGGTCAGGAGGGACCTCTGGTGTGTCCCTGTCCCTGTGTCTGTGTGTTCCTGTCCCTGTGTCCTGTCTGTGTGTCCATGTGTCTGTGTGTCCCTGTGTCCTGTCCATATGTCCCTGTGTCCTGTCCRTGTGTCTGTGTGTCCCTGTGTCGTGTCTGTGTGTCTGTGTGTCCATGTGTCCCTGTGTCCTGTCCGTGTGTCCCTGCTGTGAGCTGTGGCTGTGACTCTCCCYYAGCAGGACCCTGAGGCAGGAGCTGTCCCCGAGCTGTCCCCACCCCCAGCCATGCTGCAGTGACCCTTGAGCTGGGGTTGAAGTCTCTGGTCAATGATTAACTGCAGTGGCTTTAATTAAACACCTTGATTGCTGCCAGCTCCTTACTGGGACAGCATCTTCCCTAAACCTTCCCATTCTACCCTGCATTGAGATTTCCCATTTCCATCCCTGCATTGAGATTTCCCATTTCACCCCTTCATTAAGGTTTCCCATTTCACCCTGCATTGAGATTTCCCATTTCATCCTTCATTGAGATTTCCTGCATTGAGATTTCCCATTCTACCCCTGCATTGAGATTTCCCATTTCCATCCCTGCATTGAGATTTCCCATTTCCATCCCTGCATTGAGATTTCCCATTCCATCCCTTCATTGAGATTTCCCTTTTCATCCCTGCATTGAGATTTCGTGCATTGAGATTTCCTATTTCCATCCCTGCATTGAGATTTCCCATTTCATCCTGCATTGAGATTTCCTGCATTGAGATTTCCCATTCTACCCCTTCATTGAGATTTCCCATTCCATCCCTTCATTGAGATTTCCCTTTTCATCCCTGCATTGAGATTTCCCATTTCATCCTGCATTGAGATTTCCTGCATTGAGATTTCCCATTCTACCCCTTCATTAAGATTTCCCATTCCACCCCTTCATTAAGGTTTTCTGTTTTGCCCCCGTATGATCCCATGACTGGAAATTATAAACACACCTATACAAATAAATAAAATCAGATTATATATGAATAGTTTCTGAAAAACACAATGGGAACATACTTAGGTTAGTACATTATACCAGTACCTTGCCTCCCAAAAGGAAATTTAATCAAAGATTTTACAGATTTGGAACCCTGCAAATTGGGTGTTTTTTCCTCTCTCATCTGTGCTACTTGGTTTTTTCTTTTATCTAGATCAGACTCATCGTTTATTAGAGTTTTGTTGAGCTGAAAGCAATTTCTGTAAATACTGAAAGATATTCTGTTATTCTATTATCTCAGGGTGTAATTTCCTTGCCTTACCTCTTCCTTAGGAAGTGGTCATTTGCCTTTCAGTGTGTGCAGCTTCCTAGGTGCGAGAGAGCTGTGAAATGTCAGCCTGGGAAGCTGTGGCTCCTGCAGGAGCTGCAGCCCTGCTGGCAGCTCTCCACACCTTAGTAAATATTGCCCTTATCTGATACAGCCAGGCTGGCAGGACATGCCTGCAGCCCGGATTAGATTGCTGCCCACTGCTTTGTTAATCAATGTAATCATTTATTTTTAGTTTTCTAAGTCATATCATCTGTTTTCTTTCTCATGTTACATTTTCTGCGGTGCTGGTACAGAAAATGAGCCCTGTTTAAAAATTGAAGGTGACTGAAAAGTTTCAGTGGAATATGTTTGGCACTGTCATGGTTTCCCTGACAGTTGATGAATGTTTCCTTAAAAACGCTTTTGTCAGGAATTTGAGAGGTATAAAGAGTTTTATTTTTGTATCTAAATTAGCTGTCTTCAAAACTATACATAGGAAGATTTTCTGTCTCTTTCTGGTTTTAATAATTTCAATGAAGCAAAGTTCTCAAGTTATATATTCCTGATTTAAACTCAGCTTTCAGCCTGTAGTTCAGTGTTTAATCTGAGATATTTAGTCTTAGTAAGGGAGCAGCTGAGCCTAAACCTTTAGAGAAAATAAAGCATCCTAGAGCAGCCAGTGATTGCTGCTTGTGGAAGGGCTATTGCTTGGTTTTGAGGTAAGTGTTGGGGTTTTTAATTGGGGTTTTTTTGCATATGACAGTATAAAAGTAGAGAAACAAATTTATTTTCCAAATGTGTCAGTAAGCTGGGGAGAGAAGAAAAAAAGAAAAAAAAAAAGAAATGAGTATGTGCAGCACATGAAAGGAAGCAAAGCTTTGAGGTCAGAGTGATGATCAGACAGGTGAGAGCAGAGAACCAAGGAGGGCTCTGCTCCTGAAAGCAGCACAGCTGGAACAGCAGCACAGCTGGAGCAGGTGTGAGCTGAGTCCTCAGCTGTCCCAGGAGGGGACAGGGCTGTGGGGTGT
>PYHW01009477.1:57564-69059 GCA_013186435.1 Turdus rufiventris
GTGCCCATCCCTGTGTCCATCCCTGTGCCATCCCTGTGCCCATTCTTGTTCCATCCCAGTGCCCATCCCTGTGTCCATCCCTGTGCCATCCCTGTGCCCATTCTTGTTCCATCCCTGTGCCCCATTCCTGTGCCCATTCCTGTGCTCACCCTGTGCCATTCCTGTCCCCATTCCTGTGCCATCTCTGTGCCACCCCTGTGCCATCTCTGTGCCATCCCAGTGCCATCCCTGTGCCCATCCCTGTACCATTCTTGTTCCATCTCTGTGCCATCTCTGTGCCATCCCTGTGCCCCATCCCAGTGCCATCCCTGTGCCATCCCTGTGCCATTCCTGTCCCTATCCCTGTGCCTATTCTTGTTCCATCCCTGTTCCATTCCTGTGCCCATTCCCATCCATGTCCCTGTGCCCCTGGCATGGGCTAGGGCCCAGGGCTGGCTGTTTAGGGGCCAGGGAGGGGGTCAGGGGGTCAGGATGGAGCAGCCTGCTCAGTGGTGGTTAGCTGAGCAGGCAGATGTTCCCCTGCTCTGTGTGGGGGGAGTGGATCTGGGCTGGTCAATGCCCTGGGCAGGGAGGGGAGCTGGGATCCTGAGCCCTGTCCCAGTCTGTGTCCCCAGCACAGCTCCCTGTGCCAGCTGAGATCATCTGATGTGCCCTGGCCTGGCTGGGAGCTGTTGCAGAGCTGTGCCAGCCCTGGGATGAGCTGGTGAATCAGGCTCTTGTGTTCTGACACAGGGCACAGGGCTGGGCACAGGGCTGTGGCTGCTCCTGTGCTCTGGGAGCTGTGCCCTGGCACTGCCCAAAGGCTGTGTCCTCCTCTGGCTGCTCAGCCTCGTGCCTGGGGTTGCATTCCCAGCAGGCAGAAACAACAGCTGGCTGACCCCTCTCACCATTTATTTCAACCTTCTGCCCAGAAATGGGCACAGATTGACATGAGGAGAGCTGCTGAGCCCTGGCAGAGAATGGGTTCCAGTGAGTCCATTTGGAAGGTGTGGGGATGCCCTTTGCTCCCAGGGGCTGGGACAGCATTTCCACCTGGCCAGGAGGTGAGAAACAGCCCAGAGCCATCCCTGCCTCAGTGTCCCTGCAGCACTGCCCCTGTGCTCCTGGGCTGAGGCTGGGCTGGGCTCTGGGTGCCCCAGCTGGAGCTGCAGGTGTGGGCAGTGCCAGCCTGGCCAGGTCCTGTGGCAGGAATTGTCCAGCAGCTGCCTTGGGACATGCTGGGCTTTCACTCCTCTGCTTGCTCTGGTTTAACAGAGTTTCAGGAGTTTGTGTTTTTGTCTTTCCAAAGCCATCACAATTCCCCCTGGTTTTTGCACCTTGTTCCCTGTTAGCACTCAGGGTTTCCCAGGGTGATTGTGACTGTTTAATCCTCCTTAAGGACTAGGGGAGGGAGAAGGGAGCAGTGAGCAGCTTTGGAGGAATTGTTGTTTCATAACCAAACTCCCACAAACTCCCAGTTTGTGTCTGTGGAGATTGCAGTGCTCGATGGGTGATACCAAGGGAAGGTGACACATCTTTAACAAAAAATGAGGTGCTGGCATCACTGCAGAGACATTGTGTGCATGCAGTGATTCCACTTGTCTTTTCCTCTGCTGTAGAAAACCCATGGAAAAGCATCATCCTGTCTTGTACTCTTCAGAATTAGCCTGTTCTTCATTTCCCACTCAAAACTAATTCTGCAATTTTCACAGAACCAGCTGTAAGAGCACCCATAAGCAAGATTGCTGTGTCAGATGAGGTATTAAAGGAGTTCCTGTCTTGATGCAAGGCTTCATTGAAATAGGACAAACAAATATACAAAATCATAATGTTTGCAATTCTCATTCCAAGATTTGCCTTTAGTTGTCAACATGGCTTTCCATTTATGGTTAGAAACGAGTTTATTACAGTACAAAGATAATGAAGTTTAATTGCAGTGCTGGTCATTGCTTCAGGAACATAGATGAGCACAAACATAAAGCCACTTTGAAAACTGAGAAATTCCAGGAAGATGTTCCTAAATATATAAATCTGCATTAAATTAGGCGCACTTCTCAAAAGTTTTGAAAGAATTGGAGAAATCCCAGCTCTGGTGTGGCACTCCATCGTGTTTCCCTGGGAAGATGAGAGGTTCTGGAGCTGCCAGGCTTGGGGAGCTCAGACTGATTTGTGTCCCTGCTGGTAGCAGAGCTGGCTGCTGGTCCCTTTGCTCAGGCACTCAGGGTGTCCCAGGGCTGATCTGTGTCACCAAGGTGTCACCTCAGGGTGCTCTGGGCAGTGCAGGGTCCTTGGCTCACGTGCAGCTCCTCCTGGCAGGCTGGCAGAGCAGATGCAGGGTGTGCAGGCAGGCAGCCATGGCCTGAGTGCTGTGTTCTGTTCTCAGGCAGAGGATGAACCTCCCGTGTATGTACGAGCAGTGCAAGCACATGCTGATGGTGGCCCGAGAGCTGTCCCGCCTCCAGGTGTCCTACGAGGAGTATCTCTGCATGAAGACCCTGCTGCTCCTCTCCACAAGTAAGTGAACAGCTCAGCACCCGGCTTTTGGCTTCTGCAGATGTGGATTTATCCAATGTGAGATGGATTTATACAATATGCTACATGCTGGATGTTGTCTTTATATGCTGCAGTTAAACATGTTATAGGTTAGTAAATTCTGTCTGTGCTGCATGAAAGTTCAAAGTGCAGTGTCAAAAATAATCATTTTAGAATATTCAGGAATCAGCTAACCTGAGACAACATAACTAATGTAAGTGATGATGTGTAAATTCCTTTTACAGTGCTATTTTCCCCCTCTGTTGATGCCATTCTAGCCAGGGACTTTGTTCTGCCCTGCTCTGTGAGGCTGGAGCTCCCTGAGGGTCTGAGGGCTCAGCTGCAATGCAGGGAGACTCACACAGCAAAGAGAGGGAGTGTGAGTGCCTGAGTGTGTGTGTGTGAGTGTGAGTGTGAGCCATGCACAGCCCCTGTGTCCTGGGAAATCCCATCCCAAATCCCATCCCATTATCCCATCTCAAATCCCACCCTATCCCATTATCCCATCCCAAATCCTATCCCATCCCAAATCCCATCCCATTATTCCATCCCAAATCCTATCCCATTATCCCATCCCATTATCCCAAATCCCATCCCATTATCCCATCCCAAATCCTATCCCATTATCCCATCCCATTATCCCAAATCCCATTCCATTATCCCATCCCAAATCCCACCTCATTCCACCGCACCCCTCCCCACGGTGTCAGGGTCCCAGGGAGCTGCCCCAGGCAGGGATTGTCGTGTCCCTGCTCCTGCCTGGCTCCAGGGCTTTGGTTCAGAGCAGTGACAGAGCTGCCATCGTGTTTGAGGAGCAGCTGAGCAGGTGAAGATGTGTCAGCGTTCTTGGGTGCTTCTGCATCACCCTCATCATCCTCATCAGCTGCTTGGAAGCCAAACATGATGGACAGGAAATGTTTTTAATATTCCAGTGAAGATAGCGTTGATTTTACACAGCAGTGAGGATTTGTTCACCCTGGGCTGTTCCTGGATGGAGCGGGAGCATTGGGAGCCCAGCCCTGCAGTGCCAGGGCAGTGTGAGGGTGCCTTGGGCAGCTCCCCCAGTGCCCAGCAGCCTGGCAGTGGCCAGCACTCCTCAGTGCCAGCCCACAGCTGGGACAAGGGCTCTTTTCACACGAGGCTTTCAGCTTCTCACGGCCGTGGGCTTTGTAGGAACTCCAAACTTCCCTGAAACTGCAGATTTCAAACAGCTCCTGTTTGATTCTGAAATCTCTCCCAAAAATTCCTCAAGTGTTTTGGGTGTGGTGGAGGCCAGCTTTCCTCACAGGAGCTGGAAATTTCCATGGCAGAAGTGGTGAGGAGGCAGCACTGGCAGGATTCAGCCCCTGCAGCAGCTGGCACTGCCCAGCGAGGCCTCTCCGCTCCATTTCCAGTGGGAGACAATTTATCTTCATTTTGTTAACTGCATGCATTGTGTGAGTGGTACATCAGGGAACTTCTGCAGTTGAATAGCAGAAATTTCTAAAGCTCTTCAATCCACCACTTGACAATTTGAATTTGTTTATTGTGTTTAAGTTTTCCAAGAGAAGAGGAGGAGGAGTAAAACAGGAATCCCACACAGGTCTAGACTTGCAGCTCACACACAGACAGAGCTCAGAGACCTTTTCCATGTGAAACACTCGACAGGTTTCATGTCCTGTGCAGGCAGGACAGGAGAGCTCTTTGCAGAGTGTCTCAGATGCTGGCAGTGCAGGGAAGGCTGCATTTCCTGATGTGGCCTCTGTCCCCTGTCGTGCTTTGCTCACCTTTGTCTCTTCTCTGTCTCCAACTCTTTCACTTCCCCAGGGTGATCAGGGGTCCCAAAGGAGGCACCTCTGGAGTCCCCCTGCTCCAGGTTGGTCCCTGTCCTTGGAAGGGCCATCCCCAAGGGAGGGACAGGCACAGGGTGTGCAGTGACTGCAGTGCCAGCCCTGGCTTTGTGTCCCCAGCTCCTGTGTCCCAGCCCTGTCCCAGCCCTGTCCCAGCCCTGTCCCATGCCCAGCTTGCCCCTGGTGCTGTGTTTGTGGCCCAGTCTCTCTGTGCTTTCCTGTTACTTGATCTGAGTCAGGAGGCTCAGGACCAGATGATCTTTCGAGATCCTTTCCAAGCCAAGCTGTCCTGTGATCCCGCCCTTGCTCTTCCCTGGCACGCAGAATTTTTGTGGAACCTTCCTAATGTCACGTTTGCCCAGGGCTGGAGAGCACAGGAGCTCCAGCCCTGCTGGTTCTTGCTTCTCCATCAAGGGGCTTCCAGGGCTGGGAGTTGTTGCCTCCATGCTCCAGTTCCCATCCTGCTGATTTTTGGTGGGATACCTTTGGAGGTTTGGTTTTTTATTTTGCAGCAGGTCTGTGCCTTATGTTCAGCTGGTCACTGTCTGATCCTGCTCTCTCCTGCTGTCATTTCAGTCAGTCCAAGCCCTTTTTCTTTTGCTCATTTCCATAGAATCACAGAATGGTTTGGCTTGGAAGGGACCTTAAATCTCATCTCATCCTTCCTGGGACACCACCAGGGATCCAGGGACAGCCACAGCTTCTCTGGGCACCTCCCACCCTGCCAGGAACAATTCCATATTTTACAATTCCCCTGCCAGGAACAATTCCATATTTCACCCCAAATTCCCCTGGTGCTGGGATTCCCTGTGTGTGAGCAGTCAGAGAGCTGGGCTGGTGCTGACTGAGCTGTTCCTGCTGCAGTTCCCAAGGAGGGCCTGAAGAGCCAGTCCCTGTTCGAGGAGATCCGCATGACGTACATCAAGGAGCTGGGCAAGGCCATCGTCAAGAGGGAAGGGAACTCCAGCCAGAACTGGCAGCGATTTTATCAACTGACTAAACTGCTGGACTCTATGCATGATGTAAGTCCTGACAGGAATGCTGCAGGCATTCCACAGAAACACGGCTGGGGCGGGCACTGCGAGCTCCTGCAGCGCTTTTAATTTAAAGGGAGGAGGAGGAGGAGGTCATGCTCTCTGCTGTCTCACAAAAGGCAAATTGACAGCCTTGAACGTGGTCCTCTCGGGCTGCCTCTGCAGCGCAATCCACAGCAATTAATGGGATAATTAATCTCATTTGCTGTCTCTCCAGTTTTTAAAAATCACCTGGCTTTAAAAAGGAGGAGCTCAGGAAGTGTAGCTGACTTTGCAGTAGAAGCAGAAATGTGATGTTTGAAAGCAGTCTTATCTCAGAGCCCAAAAAGTAGAGAATTGATGGAATAGTTTGAAATTCCATTAAAACAATGCCTCAGCGCTATGTGTGGTGCTAGCAGTGATCTAATTTTGAAGGAATTTCCAATTCAGACTGTCTCCTTTGGCAGTTTAATTCTAATTACACACAGAGCACAAAGCAGTGGTTAAGACAAGGGTAACTTGGAGACCTCAGAATTAGTTTTTTTCTTGTACCAAGCACCTGGAAAGATCTCATTCAGCTTATCCACGTGTGTGTTATTTATCTGCTGGAGCGGGAGTTGGTTCCAGATCTCCTCAGCGTTCACAGAGCCCTGCACTGTCTGTTTGTGTGGTTTCTATCAGAGTGCCACAGACAATAATTAATGAAGTAAATGAGGGTTGCTGATTGTCCTGCCTGAGCCCCATCCTGTGAGGAGGGAGGTGAATGTCCCCTGAACGTCCCAGTAATTCTTTGTCTTGTCACTCGTAGGTGGTTGAAAATCTTCTGAGCTTTTGCTTCCAGACATTTTTGGATAAATCCATGAGTATTGAGTTCCCAGAAATGTTGGCAGAAATCATCAGCAATCAGATACCAAAATATTCCAATGGAAATATCAAGAAGCTCTTGTTTCATCAGAAGTGACTGCCTTAACACAAAGGGTTGCCTTAAGAAACCGTCACACGATAGCTTTGTTTTGTAAAGAGAAAACCTACAGACCTTGTTCCTTTTGTCCTCGCAGGTGTTTCTTTTGTAATTATGCACTACATGTGGTTTACAGAGGGCCAAGAGTTAGGCTGGAGAAGCAGCGGATTTCTCGCCTTTGGGAGAGGATGGGGGAGAAAGGAAAGGAAAGGAAAAGGAAAAAGAAATTGGTTTGGGCAGAAATTTTCTCTCTCCCCTCGTGCACCATCCCTGGATGCATCAAACCACCAGTGACAAGCTCTGTTACGAACATTCTGCTAATTAATTAATTAATTGCTGCAGTTGGCTGGAGACAATTTTTTAGGCTTTTTTTTTTTATTTTAGTAAAGTGTTTTGGATTTTTTTTTTTTTAAAGTTAAGATAGTATTTTGGTTTATGCATGTAACCTGAAGAAAGTTTACAAGTGTATATCAGAAAAGGGAAGTTGTGCCTTTTATAGCTATTACTGTCTGGTTTTAGCAATTTCCTTTAACTTTATATACCGTGAACTCGGCTTGTTCATTTTTTTCTTACATAATTTTTTTGTAATACTTCAAGATGCCTATTGTACAGCAGGTTTTTTAAGGTGGGGCAGCTCGTAGCTTTCCTAAATGACCTCTAGACAGTAGATTCATGTGAAACCGGGTTGGGCTTTTCTAACCTAATGCTTTCAACAGGCAAAGTGGCCATAAAAAAATTGGGCTTTTTGTAAGGGCCAGGGTGGGTGGGAGAACACTCTCAAATCTCATTTCAGTAGATCCGGACGAAACAAATCCTTTTGGTACATTGCAAAAGCGTTGGATATGCAGATTCATAGAAAATTAACCCAGTCCTAACTGGATGTAAATGAGCAGGTTATTTTATATACTGAAAAAAAAAAAAGAAAAAAAAAGAAAAAAAAAAGAAGCCTGATTTTTGCATATGATGCAACAGCCATAACGCAAAGAGTCACGGGCTGCATTGATGCCAAGAAGATCAGTCCTGACTGCCCATCAGGAAATTTTCAGGAAAATATGCATAGCTTCAGAAAAGTTTACTTCTGTGTGGAGAAACTCCGTTTTCTATACACTTAAAGCTGTCATCACACCGATATTCCCGGAGCCCCCACGGCCAGGGGAGGACGTGTGAGGGCACCGGGGGCTGGATCCTGGATCCTCCTGTCTGGGATGGATCTCCCAGCTCGGCTCTCCTGGTTAGAGACCCAATCCCACATCTCCACCCTCGCTGGCTGCTCCATCCTCCCTCCTGGAGAGCTCCGCTACTGACGTCGTGGTCTTAGAGTTGTCCGTCAAACTTTGTCTTTGTAAGGCTGCAGCCCTTCACATTGAATTCCTGGCGTGCCATAAATGCCCATAGGCCTTGTGGATTTCTCCTTGTTGCCATTGATGAGGATATTTTCGACATTTAGAAGCTGTAGTAGCCTTTTCTACGTGCACCTTAACGATTTTCTGTATCTCAAAACTGAAATATTTACTATGCCACTCTAAAATTTGATTTTTACTCAAAGTGGCCAGATCGTTTGTGTAATAGAAATGAGAAAGATCATCTGAGAAAATACAAAACCTAATATATTTTTATATTTAGTTATAGTTTCAAATATGTATAATCGGTATATTCGCTGATCCAAGTAAAAAAAAAAAAGGGAAGGGCTACTGCAGCTTTAAAAGCAATTTATTAAATGATTGTAAAATAGCTTGTATAGTGTATAATAAGGATGATTTTTAGATGACAGATTGCTTTATCATGATACATGTAATTATATTTTTTGTAGGGGTCACAGATGCTGAGAGGGGAGCGCTGTGTGGCCGGAGGCTGCCGGGGTTGGTATCCAAAGAAGCTCAGAGGGGAACTGTGCTCCCTGGGGGTGTGTAGGGTGGGTTTGTGTTTCTTGAATCACTGTGTACAATTCCCGTTGGTTTTTTGGGGTTTTTTTTGGGGTGGGATCCTCCTGTCTGTACGGTGGGGCACGGCTGAAGCAGACCCCGCTGCGAAACCGTCCCAGCTCTGAGCGGGGGTGCAGGCACAGCCTCCCTCCCTCTGCAGAACCGCTTCAAAATGGGGCAATAATCCACATCCAGGTGCCAGCAATATGTAAATACAGAGCGTGGGGTGTTCACAGCACATTTCTACAGTCAGCAGACCTTGGTTTCCAACAGGAAACTCAACTCTCATCCTTTCTTAAAGCTCTTTTTGAATGTTATACCTATTAAAAAAAAAAGATCCTATATTCAGTACTTTGGAGTAAAATAGCATCTTTAATAAAAGGAAATAATCACACTCTCTTGGATCTGTAAGGAATATGTACATTTTGTAAGAGGTGAAGGTCAGGATTTGAATTCCAGCCTGCAGCCCCAGCGCTGGGCACCGTGCGGTACGGATTGGAGTTGGTGATTGGAGTTTGGGACAGGAGTTTGTGATTGACAGGAGTTTGTGATCAGAGTTTGTGATTGACAGGAGTTTGTGATTGATACCAGTTTATGATCAGAGTTTGTGCTGGCCTGGGGGCTCCTGGGGCTCCTGGCTGGGGAAGCTGCTCTGCCCCTGGGGATGTTTGGGGAGCTGGCACCCCCAGAACCCCCGGGCACAGAGCCTGGCTGGGGCTGCAGGGACCCCAAATTGTTCTTTCTGCCAGCAAAAGCAGCTGCAGTGAGCTCCAGCACAGGATGGAGTCAGGGCTTGGAGCTGGATGAGCTTTAGGATCCCAATCTGGGGGTTCTGTGACCTTGAGAGGAGCGGTGCCACAGCCCCTCGTGTCTGTTTGTATTTTCATTTTCAGTTCTGGGTTTCAGGGGAAGCAAAGCAAACTGTGCTGTGAGAGGGGAGCGTCCTGTCCGTGCTGTTCAGCAGTGAGAGTCCGTGTCCTGTGTTCGTGTAGCAGGGGAGTCCCTGCACTCTGGATAAAGCAGGGACAGCCTGGCCCTTCAGTGCCTTATCACAAAGTGCACGGAGCCACTCAGGACTCGCCATGGCCTTAGGGGGACACGGGGACAGGGATGGGGCACGGGGAGGGCGGGGGGCTGGGGAGCGCCGAACGAAAAATGACAAATGACAAATGAAAAAAAAACCACCTCGCCGTTTCCACGGGAAAAGGTCGGGAAGGGGAAGTGCCTGGATGGGCTGTGGGGAACGTCCTGCAGCCCAGCTTCGGAGGGACGGCTTCAGGGACACGACTCGGGCTGAGATTTTATAAAGATTGTATTATTGTTGTTGTTGTTATTATTATTATTATATCCCTGCAAGTGTTCGAGGCCAGCTTGGACAGGGCTTGGAGCAGCCTGGTCTGGTGGAAGGGGGAATAGATGATTATTAGGGGGAACAGATGAGTTTTGGGGGGAATGAATGAGTTTTAGAGGGAATAGATCCGTTTTTGGGGGGAATGGATCAGTTTTAGAGGGAATAGATGAGCTTTAGGGGGAATAGATGAACTTTAGAGGGAGTAGATGAATTTTAGGGGGAATAGATGAGTTTCAGAGGGAATAGATCAGGTTTTGGGGGAATGGATGAGTTTTAGGGGGAATGCATGAGTTTTAGAGGGAATAGATGAACTTTAGGGGGAATGGATCAGTTTTAGGGTGAATAGATGAACTTTAGAGGGAATAGATGAGCTTTAGGGGGAATAGGTGAGCTTTAGGGGGACTGGATCAGTTTTAGAGGGACTGGATGAGCTTTAGAGGGAATAGATCAGTTTTAGGGTGACTGGATCAGTTTTAGAGGGAATGGATGAGCTTTAGGGTCCCTTCCAGTCTGGGTTCTGGCTCACAGACCAGGCACGCTCTGCCCTTGGCCAGGGCTTGCTGAGCCATCGACGTCTCACAGGAACCAAATTTTCCATGAAGGTCGAGGCCCGTCCAGCCTCGTGTCCGAGGGAAGGCTGTGAGTGTGTGGGAACACCCCACCTCCACCCCTGCCCACAGCAGAGGCAGCAGTCATTACTCTATTTTGTATATTAAACAAAAAGATATATACTGGGGACAAATCCTATATCATACCAGTGTATGGCATTATTAAAAAAAAAAATCATTATTTTTATCACAGCAATTTTAAACAGCATTAAAAAAAAAAATTAAACCAGTGACTCCTGTTTAAAAAATAAAAGTTGTAGTTTTTTATTCATGCTGAATAATTCTGTAGTAACAAGTCTGTAGTTTTCACCTACTCAGTGAAATGTTGGCCTGTAAAAGCTTGTGTGGAATTGTTGAACATTTATTTTTTCATTTAAATTTGCTGTTCTGGTAATACAAAGCCACACATCTGTACAGAAGTTGCAGTAAATGTGAGCCATTTACAGCAATGCCGAATAATGGACAGAAACCATATAATAAAATTCTGCTTTTTTCATTAAATGGCTCCAAAATGCTTTTGTGGAGTTTTTGTTGTGGGCCTGGAGAGGGTTGGGTCTGACCTAGCAGGGAGGGACTCTGAGTTTAAGGTCCCTTCCAACCTCAATCTCTCTTCAATGCTGTGATTTTAAACGTGTTTGGTCACTGCAGTGGTTCCCAACTGCCTGATCTTCAGCAGAAGGTGATAAAAGCTCCCTGCCCAGGCAGGAGCAGCTCCCAAACACCAGGGCCAGCGGAAAATTCAATGTACAGAGAGCTCGGGGCTGCCCAGGTGTGCCTGGGCCAGGGATGGGGCTGAGCTGCCCTGGCCAGCCAGAACTGAACTGAAAAGGGAGGAGAAGGACCTGGTGACCCAGCAGTGCCTCTGTCCAGCTCTGAGGATGCTCCTGGCTCAGAATTCCCACCCTGGAACAGAAGATGCTGCCTGAAGCTCCCTTGGATTTTCCCCCAGTCCCCGGAGCCGCCGCGGTTGCCCCAGCTCAGCTCAGAGCTCACCCTGAGCCCCAGAGCGAGACCTGCTGCCTTCAAATCTCATTGAAAAGAGAAAAGGCCGAGTTCCCAGCAGGGAATGATTGCTTTGAATTGTTTGCAATTAAAACCGAGCTCACATAAATTTCCCTTCGGTGATTCCCAAGTGACCAGGGGTCAGGGGCAAGACAAGGATGGGATTTTCAATTTTATTGCTGTTTATTGGGGTTTGTCGTGGAGAGATGCTTTAGGGAAAGCCATCAGACACTCAGATAAAGAGCTGCTCATGGAAAAGGCACTGAGCCTCAGGGGTCACACTGCACCCAAATCCCCT
>PYHW01009477.1:78216-89097 GCA_013186435.1 Turdus rufiventris
AGAACCCTCTGGGAGTGCAGCAAACACGGGGGCAGGCACAGCTCACCAGGCTCTCCCTGAAAGCCAGAGGAGGGGTGAGGAGCCCAGGAGAATGTCCAGCCCCAGGTGAGGATCCAGGGGAATGTCCAGCCCCAAATCCCCTGGGACAGGCTGGGATGAGGAGCCCAGGGGGATGCCCAGCCCCAGGTGAGGAGCCCAGGGGGATGCCCAGCCCCAGGTGAGGAGCCCAGGGGGATGCCCAGCCCCAGGTGAGGAGCTCAGGGGGATGCCCAGCCCCAGGTGAGGAGCCCAGGGGGATGCCCAGCCCCAGGTGAGGAGCTCAGGAGGGATGCCCAGCTCCAAATCCCCATGGGACAGGCTGGGATGAGGAGCTCAGGGCCCTGCCCAGCCCCAGGTGAGGATCCAGGGCCTTGCCCAGCCCCAGGTGAGGAGCCCAGGGACCTGCCCAGCCCCAGCCCCAGCCCCCCTGGCCCAGGCTGGGAGCACAGAGCTGTGCCCAGCAGCCCCCAGCACTCACCATTGTCGAACACGGTGCCGGCTGTGAAGGAGAGCTCGGAGTCGTGCTCGGCTTTGCAGGCGTACAGAGCGCGGGCTTTGCGCAGGGGGGAGCTGCAAGAGAGGCCAGGAGTGGGCACAGGGCCACCAGCACAGGGCCACCAGCACAGGGCCACCAGCACAGGGCCACCAGCACAGCCTGGGGGCTCAGGGGTGGGCCAGCACCCTGCAAATCCCAGCCTGAGCCCACACAGTGCCCAAAGAGCTCCAGCCCGGCCAGGGGTCCCCAAACAGGCTCCAGGCTGGAGCTGGAATGTTCTGGATCTCAGGGGCATCACTGAGCAGGGGCTGGCACACAGCAGAGGTGGCAGCAGGGGCTGGCAGTGCCCCACTGCCAAACCCATCCAAGTGCAGCTGCTACCACAAGGAGAGTTTCACCAGGAAGAATTAGCACTCGGGGAAGGTTATTTACAAACAGAAAGCCAAGCAGGACTGTGAAGAATTTGCTGCACTTCTTTAAAGCCTGTACCTGAAGGTAAAAAAGATTTAACAGGTATTAGATGTTGCTGGAAGCCTCAGCGTGCCCACGCTGCAGGGGAGGAATGGGAGCAGGGAGAGCCAGGAATGGAGCAAACTGCTGGCACAGAGAGGAAAATGAGGCACCTCAGGCACAGCACAGGCACACAGAGCTGTCCCTGCACGTGGAATCCCCACCCCTCCTTCCCAGCTCTGGGCTGGAGCAGGGCTGCTGGAGAGCTGGGACACTGCCAGGCTGCTGTGACGGTGACAGTGGCAGTGCCAGCCCAGCCAGGCTGGAGCTGGGGGCCACATCCAGCACTGCTGTGACACCACCAAGGGAAGTGATGAAGTGTCCCCAGGAGCTGCTGGGAGGGGAACAAGGTGTCACCATCCTCAGATCGGTGGTTTTACCAATTTTTGTCTTTCTGAGGATGTGAAGCTCCCTGAGTTCCCTGATGAGCAAGGCTTCATGGCAAGAGCAGCTCCCCTTCAAACTGCAAACCCAGCACTGGGAATGCTTTGGCTTTGCTGCAGAGAGCCCTAAAAGTGAGATCTCTCCAAATTCCAGCTGCCTGACACCAGCAGCTCCCAAACACTTCAGACCCAGGATGGGCAAACAATCCTCCCACTGCAAGGGTCCTCCACTGCTGGAGAGGCACCGCTCACACTCCAGACCAGCAGATAAAACCAGGAGGTGTTTCCAGCACCACTGCACTCAGGGCATTGCTGGTGACAAGGCATGGCACACCAGGCTCTGGTGCCAGGCACCCCAGGGCACAGGGGGACCCCAGGGGCTGGCACCCAGCTCAGCCTGTGCCACCCCGTGCCCATCGCCCTCCTGGCATCCCAGACATCCTGTGGGCAGAAAAGCAGGGCTGGCAGAGCTTTCCAAACTCCTGACAGCGCACTTCTTACCTGCTGAGAGCAGAGCCAACCAGCCCAGGAGCTGAGCTGGCCAGCAGTGACCCGAGGGCTCTGAGAGCTCCCGTCCTGCTGAGTGCTGGGCTGGGAGGGCAGGATGCCAGGGACAGGGAGGTGAGGTGGGGAAAACCGGGGAAATTCAACAGAAAGAGCAAAAGCAACGAGAAGCCGAGGGAATTGTGCCACAGACCTGATGGGGGATGAGTCGCTGGACGTGGAGGAGGTGGGCATAGGGCTGGATGGCGCGGAGAACATGGGCCAGGACGGTGACAGGGGTGACGTTGGGCTTGCATTCTGAGGGCTGCAAGACATAACCAGAGACTCATCAACGTGCAAGCACAGCAACAAACAGCACTGACACACACACGGGACACCCACGACAGCCAGTGCCTCGGGAAATCCCAGTGTGAGACACAGCCACGGAATGGAGAGCTTGGGAAGGGCTGCAAGGCTGGGCCTGAACTGGGCTGGACAATGAGCCCCCAGCCACCACAGCTGTGCCCAGCTGTGCCCAGCTGTGCCCAGGGTCTGTGCTGCTCCACTTACCTGCCTCGTGCTTCCCCCAGAGGTGCCAGAAACTGCTGCTGGTATTTCTGGACGTTAATGATGCCTGTGAGCAGCCTCCACCCCCTCTGTGTCTCACTCGTGGTGCTCATACATCCAGAGAATAAAAATGCCATTTTGTTTTACATCCCTTTTTCCCTTTGTGCCGATTCCTGAAGCCACAGCTGTCAGCTGGAGCTGGATGGGGTTACTGAACTTGTAATTGCACACAGAAGTTTTTGGGTCTTTCCAAACTGTTCAATTCAGGTCGTTCTCAGGTTCACCAAAAAGCAATTATTGTACTAAAATACCGGTTTGATTCATTTACTGCTGCTGTATTCCCTATCCAATTCAGATTAGAAACTCCATCCCTGATAAAACACCAGAAATCCCTCTCCACACTGCAAATGCCTCTGTAAAAACAAGAAGTTTTGTAAAACGATGATTGTTTTCTCCTTGAGGAGGGGCAGCACACTGACCCCAGAGGTCTGTGATGAGGTGGGGACAGACACAACCCCCAGGATGTCCTTGTCCCTCATCCTGGGCACAGGGAGGGGATTCAGGGAATGGTGGCTCCAGAACAGGAGGGGAACTTCAGCCCTGCAGGAGCTCAGACCAACGTTTAACCTTCCCCAGTGTCCTCTGGCTGCCACCACAGAGAGATATTTATGTCACAGATGCTTTCCCCTTGGAAACTGGACCAGCTCTGCTTAAGGCCAAACTCTTGGCTTGACTCCTCACAGAAGCTGTGTCACTGGATTCGACAGACACCGATTAATTCCCTCTGAAATTACAGGCAACACCTTTATTATGTCAGATTACACAGCCAGAGAACAGGATACAGCAGTGAGTGCAGCATGGCTTCACCAGGGCTGGGAAACAGGGAATGCTGTCAGGCAGGCTGTCAACCAGATCCTCAAAACATTCTGCTAATAATCATCACTATTTAAAAAAATCCTTTAGCACTTCTGTCATCAAAACTGTCCCTCTTTTGAAAAGTGCGTTTTCCTTCGTCTGTACCAAACCTGACAGCCATTGGTACTTACCAGGTACTGCATCTATTCCCACCCCAAATGCTACCAAGGTCACCCAGTCATCCCCAGCTGCCAAAATTCACCCTTTAAACACCAGTTCTTCCAAAGAGATGAGCTGGAATCCCCTTCTCCTAGAGGAGCCTGGCCATGAGCTGGTGACCAGAATGTGGCTGAGCCTGGGACGTGGCACTGGGAGTGCCAGCTGGGATGGACACTGGGACAGGTCAGTGCCAGCAGGGATGGACACTGGGACACGTCAGTACCAGCAGGGATGGACACTGGGACATGTCAGTGCCAGCAGGGATGGACACTGGGACAGGTCAGTGCCAGCAGGGATGGACACTGGGACAGGTCAGTGCCAGCAGGGATGGACACTGGGACAGGTCAGTGCCAGCAGGGATGGCCAGTGGGCCATGGCACTGGTGGCCACTGTCTGCCACCAGTCCTGGCCCTCTCCACTGCACAAGGGAAGGAAAATCCAGTGGCACAGGGCTCCAGACCTGCTACTGCACTGTTTGAGATGAAATCGTTGCAAAAGAATGAAGCTCCCATTTGTCCTCAGGTCGCTCTGTCACTGCTCCACAGCTGCCTGCTCTGCTCAGGACAGCAGCAATGCAACCAGCAGCAATGCAACCAGCAGCAATGCAACCAGCAGGATTTCAGAGCTAGCAGGGAAAACATCCTGGGAGCAAGAAGCAGCACCTGGACCAGCCTCTGCCTGAGAAGGTGCCACTGTTTGCAGCTGGGTGTTGGTGTCTCTGGATCCTTGGTGTCACTAACGCCACTGGGGCGTGCAGGGCACCCCGTGGGGATGAGATGAACAGTCCTGCAGTGACTGAGCAGCTCTGCCAGTCCTTCCAGAACATTCCCTCAACACGAGCCCATGGACAGCTCAGCACCCAGCTGGGTGTGATGGCTATGGAGGGTTCACCTCCCTCCCATGAAATACAGGAATTTATTCCCAAGCTGCTGCTGGAGCATCACCATCCTGAGCTCCTGTGAGTGCCAGCCCCAGGTCCTGCCCGCTGCAGGTGTCAGTGCCCGAGGTCTCTGGCCTTTTGGAAAACAGTTTTCTTGCAGGATCCAATTTCCTTTGTTTCTCACAAAAAGAGCAGAGGTGGTGAGAGGCTGGGGGAGGTTCTGGCTGCTGCCTGCAGGCAGCATATGTCAGCTGGATGGGATTTTTTCCTTTTTTTCCTTCTTCTTACTCGGGAGGGCTTTGCGAGGGGCTCTTCCTGTTGGGTGCACAGTGGAAACAAAACAGAGAAAATTGCTAAGAACCAAAACCACCAGAAGCAGGAAACAAAGAAATGGCTCAAATTAGAGGCTTCCAAGGTGAGAATGGATCTTTCCTGAGCAGCAGCAGCTGGGGGAACTCCACGAGTCCGTAACCCAAGGCATCTTGAGGCTGCTGCCCTTCCTGCTGGTCTCAGAAGCAGTGCTGTGGTGCCACTGCAGGGCCACCTGCACCTTCCACTGCAGAAATCCCATCTTCCAACAAACTCAAACTTGGAAACGAATTTAGGAGCTAAATCCTCCTCCCTGCCTTTCCCTTGCAGATGCTTCGTTTGCTGCCCAAACACGTGAAAAAAAAAAAAAAAAAAAGGCAGTAACTCTTGTTTCAAGACTCTGCTGGAGTTGCTGGAGCTAAAACATTTCTTCTTCTGTGATCCCTTCTCCTAACCTGCCTCTTTCATGCCTCTTCCTCCACCCAGGCTGCTCAGCCCCCGGGGCATGTGCAGCTCTCAGAGCCCCTCTCAGCAGGTCTCCAGCCAACTTCTGCTGCTTTGTTCTCCTCCCAGAGGACATCAGTTCCACTTCAAACATGTTTACAACTTGTTTATTTTGGTGGAACTCGGGGCTATTTCTGCCACAGAACATCTCACAGCTATGGGTGGGCAGAGCCCACTGGTGCATTCCAGCCCTTTCATGAAATCACCTCAAGAAAAAACAACAATATTCCCGTTCTGACGTGATCAGTAAAATACATCAAGGACCACCAAGCCCTTTGCTCCCTGATCTATTCCTACAGAACAAAGCTGCAGAACATAAGGTTCTTCTCAAAGGTAACAAGAAAAAAAGAAAATTACAGCTTTATGTAATGCCAGAGCACTTCAGCTCTGCTGAAACAAGGACAAGACTGCAGCTCACCAGCAGTCATGGCTCTGTTGGACAAATGGAATGGGAGGCAGCCTGGCTTTGGGAAGCTCATGGGGCTGCAGGTCCTGGCAAAGCCTGGGGTGAGGGATGGGCTCAGGGAGCAGCTCTGGGCACTGCAGCACCACCCCAGAGCCCTGTGAGCCTGGCAGGGCTCTTCCTGCGCTTGGTGCTTCAATGCCAGAACAATGGTGTTAAGCTCTCTGCAGTGTTACTCTCAGGAGGAATGCTGCTGCGTGCTCGTTTGGACGGAAAAAATGACACATTTAAAAAATGAGCAGCTGAAATGGCCTGTGGTCAGCATCACTTGACCAAACTGGTCCAAAAAATCTCAAATTCTTCAGCACAGACCTTCCCCACATCTCCATTTGTCAGGTCCCCATCTCCATCAGCACAGATGTCAGATCTTCCTTCCAGCACACGGCCGTGTCCCTGCAGTCCTGGTGACACCCAGCACATGGCCTTGCCTTGTCACTCTGTGCTTGGCTGATTTCCCACGTGTGGGAATATTTCCCTGCTTTAGTCACTTCACAAAGCATCTGAAAGCTTTTCCACTTGGCCAGGACGCCTGGGAGGAGCGGTGACTCTGGGGAGGAGCTGGAGCTGCTGTCCCACACTGCCATTGCCAGGTGCAGATGGTGCTCCATGGTGCAGAGGGAGGAGATGACAGAGCTGCTGTGGCACTCAGAGCCTGCTGCTAGTGCTGCAGAGAGCCAGGGAGCAAGCAGAGATCAGCAGAGGATGAGCTCTCAGCATCAGCAAGCGCTGCAGGAAGGAAGCTGCAGGTGCCAGCACAGGTGTCCTGGTGCCAGCTGAGCTCCAGGTGACATCTTAACAGGGAACAGCATTTCACAGCTGGTTTGAAACAGAGAATTCCCATTATCAGCAGTGAGCCCCAGGCCCAGCAGTGGCTGCTGTGGTGGTCCCAGCACTGGGACAGGCAGGGGGAGATGGGGCAGCCACATGAACCAGCCTGGACAGGACACAGGCACAGAATGGGGGCTGGAAGGGACCTTAAATCCCACCCAGTGCCACCTCCCACTGTCCCAGGCTGCTCCAGCCCCAGTGTCCAGCCTGGCCAGAGATCCAGGGGCAGCCCCAGCTGCTCTGGGCTGTGCCAGGGGCTCAGTCCCTCCCAGGAAAGGATTTCTTCCCAATACCTCACCCCACCTTTAGCTGCATTTTCTGCTCCATCAATACCCCCCTCCCCCTTCCTCTCTGCCCAGAAGGCTCTCAGCAGACTCAAAACCAGGCTGGAGGGTTTTATGTTGAACCAAATGCTTTCAAACTGTGTCAAAGCCCTTAATTATTAATAGAAAAGTTGTAATGTGGCAGCAGGGAGCCAAAGTGGCATTTTAGGAGGGAAGTGTTGGTAAATCAGGAGCCAGTGTCTTAGTCATGGCTCCTCCATCGTGCCACAGCTTCCAACATGAGCTAATGCTGCAAGGCTGGTGCGTTAGTCACCAGCAAATTCTGTTTGCAATTAAGCAGAACCCAACAGCCCTCCAGAAATCTCACTCCACTCTGGCATTCAGTGCACTGCTATCTTACATCCCCCTGAAAAGAAAACTCTCCCATCTGCCACCCCAACAACCATATGGGATCCTTGGAAAAGGAAGGAAATTAAAGTCCCTGTGGGATCTCAGCTCCCAGCTCAGCTGTGGGGGGCTCGGGAGGATCAAATATTTGAGTTAAACACATCCTGTGCCCTGGGGCACTGCAGAGCTGCCTCTGCCAGCCACCAGCAGCCAAACCCGAGCTCGGAGGCTGAGGGTGACCTCCTTTAGGGAGCTCAGAGCTGCAGGGAAGCTCAGGGACACAGAGGGATGCTGTCCTTGCTGCCAGCCACCCTCACCTGCCCAGGGAGGACAGCCCTGACCCTGGCCAAGGCTCCTGCCCACCCCTGACCCTGGCCATGGCTCCTGCTCACCCCTGACCCCTGGCCAAGGCTCCTGCTGACCCCTGACCCCTGGCCATGGCTCCTGCCCACCCCTGACCCCTGCCCAAGGCTCCTGCTGACCCCTGACCCTGGACAAGGCTCCNCCCTGACCCCTGACCATGGCTCCTGTTCACCCCTGACCCTGACCATGGCTCCTGCCCAGCCCTGACCCTGGCCAAGGCTCCTGCTCACCCCTGACCCCTGCCCATGGCTCCTGCTCACCCCTGCCCAAGGCTCCTGCCCACCCCTGACCCCTGCCCAAAGCTCCTGCTGACCCCTGACCCTGGCCAAGGCTCCTGCTCACCCCTGACCCTGACCATGGCTCCTGCTCATCCCTGACCCTGACCATGGCTCCTGCCCAGCCCTGACCCTGACCATGGCTCCTGCCCAGCCCTGCAGCCCCCCCCCCACCCTGGCAGCCCGGATTTGGGTGCAAAGGGAGGGATTTTGGTCCTGAGTGCCCCAGCCCAGCCCTGCTGTGCTGCAGGGAGCCAGCAGGGATGCCCAGTGGCCCAAGGCAGTGATGGGTGCATCCTGCTCTGCCCCAGGGAGGAAAAGCAGTGCTGTGCCACCTCCAAGGAGGGCACAGACCTGGGATGGCAGCAGCAGCTCCCCCAGCAGTGGCACTGCCAGCTCTCCAAGGGCACAAGAGCTTCCTTTCACTTTTTAAACAGTTTCTGGAAACGACCACAACAGTTGTTCCCTGCTGTAAAAAATCCATTCCTGGCTGAGCAATATCCCCCACATAACTTGACAGGAGGCCACTTCCAGGCTCAGATCCTAACAGGAAACAAAAGCAGTTTCTCTGATCCTCATTAGCACCACGGGCTCCGACTCTCATTTTTCAGAGTGCAAATCTCCTCCCTGCAGCACGAGGAGCCCACGGAGGCACAGCAGTGGGACAAACAACGGGGATTGCCTGGCCTGAGAAGGTGATTCAGGAATAATGGATCGGTAAAGCCACTGCATTATAATTTTCTGCATTTTCCTGCTTGCCTGATTTTGTTTTGTCCATTTGGCAAGCAGCAGTTAGCAGAGCTGATCAGAGCCCTTCACTGCAAACCCCACAGACCACAACACAAACAATCCAACTCAATGACATCCAGCAAAGAAACACCATGTTAGCTCTGTTCTTGCTTTTTTCATCTTTTTTTTTTTTTTTTTTTTTTTTTGTTTGCATGGTTTTTTCCCCCTTAAACCATAAGAATTTGTAATGACATTTTTTCCTGATCAGCTCTAACCAGCAGAGCTGTGCTCCTGCAGCCACACAGCCCTCCCAGTTTTCTGGCCCAGCCTCAATTTCTCTCTCTGCCACCAAGCTGGCCATGCAGCCTTGGAGAACTCTTCCCAGTGATCAAACACACCAAAGGCTAACTGATGCACTCAATTCACTTCTTTCTGGTTGGGTATTTTTCCACTTCTTATTCCTTGTGCTCTCCCAAACCTCCCTGTGCTGTCCACCCAGCACTTCCAACCCAACCTCCTGCTGGAGCAGGGGCTGGAAGGGACCTTAAATCCCCCCCAGAGCCACCCTGCCATGCAGGGACACCTCCCACTGTCCCAGGGTGTCCCAGCCCCAGTGTCCAGCCTGGCCCTGGGCACTGCCAGGGATCCAGGGGCAGCCACAGCTGTGCCAGCCCTGCCAGGGAAGGGTTTATTCCCAAATCCCATCCATCCCTGGCAGCAGGAATGTCATTCCAACCCCAGCTCTGTCCAAAGTCCCTCTCCAGTTCTCCCTCAGGGCCTGGAGGGGCTCTGAGCCCTCCCTCCATCCCAGCTCTCCCAGAGCAGGGGGCTGAGCCCTCAGAGCATCCTTGTGGCACAAGGGGACCAAGTCCTGCTGCTGGGGCTCCCAGCAGAGCCCTGGGTGCTGTGGGGAGCAGGGAACCATCCCCTCCTGCCCTCCCTTCCAGCCAGAGGGGTTTCCTCATCCCACAGCCTGTTTTTTCTCCCAGCACTCACGTTTCCCCAGGGCACACACCACCAGAGGATGGACCCGTGCTCCTTCCCCCAGCAGCTCCCTCCCCACTGCCCAGCCAGGACCCCTTCCCTGCAGGATCCCCCCTCCCAGCCCGCTGCTGGGGCTCGGTGCCAGGCTCTGGGGACAGCTCTGTGCTGCTGACAATGTCCCAGCTTAGCACTGCCCTGTCACCAGTGTCTGCACTGCGGGATTGGGTTACCCCCAGGTGAGGGCAAAGCTGCCCCAGCTCATTGAGGAGATTAATCAGCACAGGGATCTCCTTTCAGAGGAGACACGATGTCTCTGTGAGCCCTGCCCAGCCTTGTGCAGGGCAGGGGATGGGGTGGTCCCCATCTGCACCCTGCTCACGTCCCCTGTGCCACCCCAGCTCCTGGCAGCTGCAGGAGGGGATGCTTTGAGCTGGAGCCCTGCACTGCCTCAAAAACACCCCCAGAGCCCTCAAAAGACTCTTACAAGGCACAGTCTGGGCTTTGAATCTGATCTCCCTGCAAAGGAGGAACCACAGAATGCCCTGGGCCGTGCCCCTGCTGTATTTCACTGAGGTGACATTTACAGGGGCAGGAGTCCCAATGTGCCACCACAGCTTCCAGCAGGCTGAGGGACAGCTTTGGCTGGGCTCACACTTGAGACTGTGCCACAGGAAATTCAGAAGCACAGAGGGGCTGGGAGCTGAGCTGGATGTGGGGGCTGAGCAGGCCTGGCAAGCACAACACCCAAAATCAAATGGGGGAGGAGAAAGAGAAAAGAGAAAGAGAAAAGAGAGACCTGGCCAGCAGGATGATGCTGCTGAGCTCCACACAGCACACACAGTGCCTGTCACTTCCCCAGGGAAGGCTCTGGTGGAGCATCTTTGATTTCTGCATCCATCCCCCCACAGTGACTGGGATGGATTTCAAATCCTGCTCCATTTGAAAGTAAAATTTCCATTAGCCAATATTTATCTGAGGCAGTTTTGTTGAAGGAGATGCTGCTGTGCAGCCATCTCCACACTAATTACAGGAATTAGGAAAGCAGTGGAGTGCGAGATCTCTTTTTTTTTTCCCAAGGCTTTCCAGAAAGCTGCCTCTCAAGCATCATGTGTGGCTCATGTTTAAGGTGCTTTTCTAGAACTCTTGCAAGGAAATCTAAATTAATTCAGCTTGTGATGTTCCCAGAGCATCACCCAAACAGAACCTCAGGGCACAACAAGGGAACAAATTCACAGAATCATTAAGCTTGGAAAAGACCTCCAAGATCATAAAGTTCAACCTTCTATAATATGAAATCTGAATGTATACATGTATATTTATACA
>PYHW01009477.1:103694-115107 GCA_013186435.1 Turdus rufiventris
GGACCTGCACACTGCTGTCACTGCTGTGTCCCTGCGGTGTCCCTGCTGTGTCACACAGACACAGGTGTGTGTCACGATCTCCACACTGCTGTGTCACTGGTGTCCCTGCTGTGTCCCTGCTGTGTCACACAGACACACGTGTGTCCCAGCACCTGCAGCGCAGCCCTGTCTCCAGGAGTTTTTCTTGTGGTTTCTGCACCAGGAGTGTGGTGGCTCCAGGCTGTCTCACACAGCTGGAGCCTGAGGAGGTTCAGTGTCTCTTCCTTCTCTTTCTCTCCTGCTTCCCTGGACAAATGCAGCGCACACACAGACTCATTCACTGGGCTGACCCTAACATTTACTGCTGTGAGTTTCCACCATTGATCTCAAGGTCAAGACTTTCATGTGCAAGCTCAGCGTATTTCAGCCTGCTGGAAGCCCAGGCTGGCTAAAAAAGAAAAGATGCTTTCCATCCTTTTCCATCCAAATCTCACCTGAACCAGCAGAGAACTCATCCCTACACACATCTCCTGAGGCAGCAGGTAATCCTCATCACAAGGGGGGCTCAGGGCTGCTGGCTCAGCTCCCCCCAGCAGCAACACCAGCCCTACTCTGTGCCTGGGCATGAAGCCTGTGCTGGTGCACATCCCATCCCTGGGGAACAGGCAGAGCTGTCCCCTCCACTGAGCCTGCTTGGCATCCAACCCCAGAGTGGGGAGGTCCTGGCCAGAGCCCTGGGGAGCTGCTGGGACCTCCCTCCTTCCCATAACTGCCCCCACTGCCAGGAAGCTCTGAATATTTGATCACAGCCTGCTGGAAATCTCCAGTGTCAGTAAACGGCTGGGGCACATGGGCTGCCCTGGAGAGGGCTCAGCCACAGGGGTGACAATGTGCTGCTCACACTGGCACCCAGCCTGGCTGGCCATCATCCCCCTGGGTGGCACAGAGCCTCTCCACATCCCCATTCCCATCCCCATCCTCATCCCCATCCCATCCCATCCGTATCCCATCCCCATCCCCATTCCCATTCCTATCCCCACCCCATTCCCATCCCCACCAAGCTGCTCACGGCCATGCCAGCCCAGGGAGCAGCAAGACAGGCAGCACAAGTGCAGTAAGAAACAACATACACTAAATAACACTTACACAGAGATTCAAACCTCCCCCCACATCACTCACAACTCCCAATGACATTTTTGCATCTCAAAATTGCATTTCAGACACACGTTCACGTGCCCCTAATTGGATATGGAAAAAGGCAGCTGCAGCCCAAATGGTTTTCAAAAGCACTAATAAAATAATAATTTGAATGATCTTCTGTGGTTAGTGAAACAATGTTCATTTATAAAAAAAACAACTGGATTGATCTAAGTCGCACAAAATTAGGTGCCTCCATTTCTCATTACCGTTACCATGTCCTACATCACTCTAATAAATTGCACTGTCATCAGCTCATTACAGGGAGGCAGCTGAGCGTGGGCCTGCTAATTATTTCAGTCTATTAATGGCTTCCCAGGCAGGACACGGTCCCACAGCAGCAGCCTGGCCTGCCCAGGCACTGCCCACTCACCCACAGGGTGCTGGCCCTGGCCCCAGCACCAAATCCCTGCTCAGGGGACCTGACTCTGCCTCTGGGAGCTGCTCTGTGCAGCCTGGCTCCTTTCTGGAATAACCCTCAGAACTCATCAGCTGCTGCTCTGCAGCCCAGGTACTTTTCCAGCAATAGCCATCCCTGTGCTGGGTCACACAGCCATGCTCCAAAACATGATTCACCTTTCACATCCTTCAAATTCCCCATCCATTACCCACAGGATAATTCACTCTAAATTATACCTCTTCATCATCCTTTGTACTAGGAAATAACGCCACAGTTTCCAAAGATGGGTGTTCTCAGCTCAAAGTGGGGCTTCATGCTGGCCAGGGACTGTCAGTGCCTCCCCCAGCTGCTCTTTAGAAGTTTTCCAAGCACCCTCTCTATTTCCCTTTTAACCTCTGCTTCTTTGTGGTCCTTGATGCACTCTGTGAAATTCTCTGAGAGAATCATTCATTTCTGTGGGTCCTTTTTCTGCTCCCCAGTTCACAGGAGTCACTTCCAGCCCAGGAGAAAGCAGCAGCTAAAGAAGGAACGTGCAGCAGCTCTTCACAGGGCTCACAGTGGCTGGCACTGCTCTGGGGCTGCTCCTGGCAGCTCCACAGAGCCCTGACCCACTTGGTGCTGACCCAGCCCCCAGCTGGTGGCACTGGGAGCCAGCCCTGCCATGCCCTGGGGACAGCACTGTCCCCCAGGCCACCCCCAGGGTGTCCCTGCTCACTTCTCACCCCCGTGCAGCAAAACAAAGAACCTCAGCAGAACAAATCCATGTTGGGTGTTAAATTAGATTATGCCTGGGTTGCCTGGATACTGCATAATCACTGCCATGACCAAACACAATTTAATACAGGGTAATTGGTAGCCAAGGTTCAGGGCAGGGGAAGCAGGGAACAGTAAATATTGCAGTGTGGTCAGAGCTCCAGTGGGTGCCACAGGGGCTCCTGGCTCTGCTCCCACAGAGCTGCTGCCTCCCATGTCTGCAGCTACTTCCTGCATGTATTTTATACATGTGTGTGTAAACTGCTGTGTATTTTATATATAAACATGTATTTTATATATAGAATGCATGGATCTGAGCCTCAGCCAAAAGTGCCATTATTTGTTCAAATATCTTCCCTGGTTCAGAACAAAATCCCTGAGCAAACAGCCATCAAGGGAACAACAGGAAAGTCTGGAGTGTTTCTATTTCCATGCCTGGGACAAACCTTTGCAATCAAAGTGCTTGTTGTGGCTGGCCTGGCAAGTCCTCATGGGATGGAAAATAATGCAGCTCATTCCTCTTGGACAGGTAAAAATCCATCCCCTGTCTGCCAGCACCAGCAGAGCTCCTGTTTAATGTGAAAAGCCAATCACAGAGGCCAGCAATCCCCAAAATTATTTAGGTTATTTGGGTAGTTGGATAGAAATTAAACACTTTTGACTCTGGACAATGAGGGAGGGTAAAAAGCAGAGGGAACAGAGGCAGCACATGGGGTGGAGAGGCACCTGTGGCACCAGAGCCTGGTTCCCACAGTCCATCATGGAATCCTCTGGGTGGGAAAAGCCCCCCAAGATCCCCAAGCCCAGCTCTCCCCCAGCACTGCCAGGGCCACCACATCTGCAGTTTTAAATCCCTCCAGCCATGGTGACTCCAGGGCTGGACCCTTTCAAGAAGGGAACTTCCCCTAATATCCAACCTGAACCTCCCTTACTGCAAATTGAGGATATTTCCTCTTGTCCTGTCTTGTTACCCAGGAAAAGAGGGTGGCTCCCACTCACTCACCTAAAACCTCCTGTCAGGGAGCTGTGCAGAGCCAGAAATTCCCCCTGAGCCTCCTTTTGTGCAGGCTGAGCCCCCTCCCTGAGCTGCTCCTCACCAGCCCCTTCCACAGCTCCAGAAATGCCCCTGGGGCAGAGGACACAGCTGGGACCCCACAGCCCTGCCCTGGGAATGGACAGACAGATAGACAGACAGATAGACACTGCAGCCTGAGCACACTCATCTGGGGGCATTTATCAGCCACAATCTGACAGAGCTCTGGGAAATGTTTCTGGGTGCATTTAACTCATCCCTGCAATGATTGAGTTTAATTGGGCTGTGGCTGATGAGTGCAGGGGTGGAGAGGGAAGAGGAGCTGTGCTGGCCCCCACTCAGCTCCCCCCCTCTCCCAGGGATGCTGGAGCTGTGTCCCCAGGGATGGTGGCCCTGCAGCTCCCTGGGGCTGATTCTCTTCTCACCCATACCCACGGTGGGGTTCCCAGCCCGGGAATGTGTCTGATGGCTGGGAAGGCAGCAGGTATTTATTGCAGGAATGTTGTCACTGGCACCCAGCACAGAGCTGGTGAAACCAGGGCTGCAATTCCAGCTGCAGCAGCACCCACTGGTGTCCTGGCAGCTAAATCAGTCAATCACACATGCCTAAATCCTTCCTAAAAGGCACATGGGCACGGGAGGAGGTGACAGGGACGCTGCTCTGCAGTGGCTGCTGGCAGACAGAGAAGCAGGGAGCACAACAGCTCAGCTTCATCTTGTGTTCAAAATCCACATGCATGTGGCACCTGGGGACATGGGCCAGCGGTGGCTTGGCAGGGCTGGGGGAATGGGGGTGATGATCTTAGTGGGTTTTCCCAAGATTCCATGATTCCCAAACTGAGCACACAGGCACAGGAACGCCTCCAGCCCTCCCTCCTGCCTGCTCATGGAGCCTCTGGATGTGCCTGCGCTCCTCAGGCTGCTCTGCAAGGGCCACGGAGTCCAGAGCAGCAGCAGCAAACTGGGAACTGAGAGCACTGGGAACTGGGAGCACTGGGAACAGGGACAGCCGTGGGCTCAGCCCCAAGCTCCCCACAGGAGAGCCAAGCCTGAGAACACACCCGGAGCCCAGGGGATCCAGGAGCAGCGCACACCACCAGGGAATGACAAAACCTCCCACCGAAGGCAAGGGGAAGCTTGCTGAATGCAAACCCCTTGCTGCTGTCGGGCTGCTGGGACCAAAGCTGTGCCTGCACTGATCCCAGGCATCTGACCTGCTCCAACACGAATGGCTTTCCCTGCTGCCTGGATCTGGCCACAGCTGGATGCTTGGGTTCACTCCCAGGCAAAAAAAGGGGCTCATGTTGCACTGAGAAGCCACTGAGGCCAAATGTGAGGTTCAGTATCAGCGAGCCAGATCAGTGTGAATACCAAACGTGCTGTGACTTGCAGGGAAACACGCAGGGAGCTCAACACTGCTCCAGCTCAGGCTTCCCACACGGAGCCAGAGGGGTTTCAAAGCCATCCTCTCATGTCTTTGGGCAAGCTGAGCTTGAGGGGGGATCCCAGAGCGATCCCAGCCCTGCTCAGCAACCCTCAGCCCAGGCTGGGTAACACCAGGCTGGCACAAGCCCTGTGCCTGGCACAGCAGCACCACAGGCTTCCACTGAGAGCCACAGCACAGCCAGAGCTGATGCTAAATGTCACCATGGCCTCCACCTGCACAAACACAGCCAGCAGAGGGGCCCCATGCTCAAACACCCCCAGGGACAGGGCAGGAACAGGGTCTGCCATGGCTGCAAGCTGTGCCACCCCAATGCCACCCCAATGCCACCCCAGTGCCACCCCAGTGCCACCCCAGTGCCACCCTGCTGCACGGGTAGGCTCTCCCCAAAACCTCACTGGTGCTGCCACCCTGCAATAACAATCCCCACGGGCAGCAGGGCCTGGCACAGCAGCTCTGGCTGAACAAGGGATCCTTTGAAAGATCGGCTGTGCCACGGCAAGCGCCGCGCCGGAGTCTGCAACCTGCTGCATGGAAAGGAGCCAAAGCAAACGGGCTCCCAGAGAGCTCCCTGCAGCAGCAGCAGCAGCAGGGTGAGCCAGAGCAGCTCCACAGCCCCACAGGAGCCGTTCCAGGGCACAGCCAGCTCCCAGGGCCACGAGCAGGAGGTGCCTGGTGCCCACCTGCACCTTCACCAGTGCAGTGCCCACAGCAACACAGCGGGGCTGGACTTGCTGTTCCCTTAAAGGTATTTTGGAGCTCATTCACTCCATAAATGCAAGGTTGGAGCTCATCCTTCCAAAATACTGAATTCCTAGAAGACATTGCTGGAGGAAAGGGGATGTAGGGAAGAAGCAGCTTTCAGAATGAGCGATGGGAACAACAGCAGGGAAAACACTTCTCTCGCCTTGGCCAGCGGGACAAGGCTGTGCCCAGGGACTGGAAACAGCCCTCAGTGCCCCAGTTCTGAGCCCCTGACACACATCCATGGGCTGGAACAAGATGGCCTTTAAATGTCCCTGCCAACCTCTCTGGGATTGTGCAGGCCAGGGATCACTCCAGCATCCTGGCAAATACTGCAGCTCAAAGATATCTTGGCAATGGTGATTTTCAGGCTCCTCTCTTCTGCTGAAAGACTGTCTGACTAAAATCTCTCAGAGTCTGGTTCAGTGCTGGCTCTGCTCACACAGAGCAATCAAGGATGTGCTCATGAAGCATCTCCATCCCACTCTGTCTGCGGGGACGGTGCAGACACCACCACGGAGACTCCAACCAGTTATTGGAAATCTTTTGCCCACTCTTGATTTCCCACTCTTGATTCAATCTCTTTCCATACCCAGTTTCAGTTTCACTGTGATAAACAATTACAAAAAATCCAGACAATTATGTGCTATCAGCAACCTCTACCCAACAACACCAAGCCCACAAGAATTCACACTTGAGGAATGCAAAATGCCTGGTGCTGCTCCTGGAGATCCAGGAGGAGCTTGGCAGAGCTGCTCAACCACAGAAACTCCTCAGCAAACCCAGCAGGTGCTTTGCTACAAGCTGCTAAATCATCATGCCAGGTTGCTGATGCCAGCTTTAGTCCAAAACTCCCATTATCCTATCTCCAGACTCCAGTCTTGTGCAGGATGTGGGTGCAAAAGAACCTGAAAAGACACTGCAGGTCTGGGCCACGTTCCCCTCCAGCTAAAAACCGGAGAGCCTGCATGAAATGTAAAGGAGCTTTTAGAGAAGCATGGAAGGAAAAGCTAGCAGCACCCACACAGCTGCTCCAGAGACAATCCAGACAGAGGGGGTGAAAAGTTCATTTGCAGAAGCAGAACAAAACCTTTTGCTAATTTACAGATTACAGGAAGCCAAGCCTAAAAAACCCAGTGAACACCTACAGGGCTTTTTGTGGTGGTTTGTAATTCTGCAGAATTCATATTAAAAACAAAAGCAGAGGAGTGAGAGGGAGGCAGAGCTGGCAAGGGCAGGCACAGCGTGCTGCAGGGCTCTGTCCTCTGAGGAAGCATCACTGGCTCCTCCACCAAAACACCTGAGGGACAGGAGAGCACAGGGGAAACCAAAGGTGCTGCTGCCCACGAGGCTCTGGTACCTCCAGCTGCAGAGCACAAAGCACAGCTCATGGAACAACAGAATGGGTTGGAAGGGACCTCAAAGCCCAACTCATTGCAACTAGGGAAAAAGGAGAAGGGGTCAAAGAGCACAGAATGAACCTGACCCCAGGCAGGATTCTCCCAGCTCCCAGCAGGTAGAATGTGCCTACAGGGAGCTCCTTCCACATCACCTCCCTGCTGCCACCACAGCAGCGCCCAGCTCCTCTGGGCCACTCAGCTGCAGGGCTCTGCCCGGATCCAGCACTGCCACAAGGAGCAGAATCAGGCTCTGGGCATGGAGGTGGCATTGCCAAAGCAGCAGGGACCCAGCTCAGACACAGCTCCCGTTCGCTGCTGCCACCAAACCGGGCGGGCAGCGCATGGCAGTGAGCATCCCACAGGCCTCCGTGGCTAGTGGAAATTTCCAGAATGTCCTGGACAAGAATGACTTACTGGAAGCAATACATAAATCAAGCAAATGAATAGTTACCAGACAGCAGCATAAACAGCTGCCACGGGGATGAAATCAGACCTGCTGTGCCAAGAGGCGTCAGCCTCGCCGCCGGCTGCACCTTCGGGGGAAAGCAGCACCACAGGGCAGGGAAAAGCAAATTCCTGGGGGAGCTGCCACCCCTGGCCCTGCTCAGGTGCCCTGCCGGGGTTCTGGAGCTGCTGGGCACGGCTGGACCATGGTGAGCACCAGAGCAGCTCTGCAGGGCTCTGCAGCCCCACGCCGAGCCAAACAAACCCTGCAAAACAAACCCCACTTGTATTTTTAGGCAGAAGACCTGGAGGAATTTTTTTTCTTCTTCTCCTTTGCCAGCAATCCCTGGTTGAGCAGCGAGCCCTCTGGAACGTGCCAGGCTCCATGGAGGGGAGGGAGCCAGTTCTGCTGGATCCCCATTAGCAGAGCCCATGGAAACCATCGCCCTGATAAACAGCAAACAATTTGTGCAGGAGATAACAATCACTGTCATCTCGGTTAAAACACGTAAACTAGAAAACACCACCACAGCAAAACCAAAGGGAACCAGGCAGTGTTGGCCAGGCCACAGCAGGGAGTGATTAGAGATAATTAATTCTGCTAAATACACATACACACAGCTCGGCTGCAGCCTCCTCTGTGGGCACAACCTTGGCACAAGGAGTGGGTGCGTGGGTCAGGGGCGGTGATGCCAGCCCACAGAAGGGCTGGGACACCTGTGCTGGACAGCCTGGACTCCTGCCACGAGAACAGAGCAAAGCTCAGGTGTCAAATTATGGCCATGCGTGAAAAATAATTCCCTAAAAGCTTGAAATATAATCAGAGTGAAATCCCCCCGCTCTGCACCTCCCCAGCATTGACTCCTGGGTGAGAAAGTACATTGCAAAGGAAGGAGGAGACAGGGCTGGTATTGCAGCTCCACTGACAAAAATGGCAATTTTCTGCCAGCAGCTGCACTCCAGCAGCATCCCTGGCACAGCCAGCAGCAGCACCACAGGCACCTGGCTTCACTGTGGATTATTTGGCATTAAAAATTAAAAAAACCACAAATTTGGTTTAATCCCAGAATCCCAGCCTGGTGGAAGGATGAAAGGGCTGGGAACCACTCCTGCTCCAGTGAACTGCCTGGACATGAGGCAGCACAGAGAGGCAGAAATCAAAATATTTTTCTATCAAAATGCTCCTCGCCCTCTGCCCTGCCTGTGCCTGTTCCTGAGGTTTGTCCTCTCCCTCCTCTGGGGCATTGGGCTCTCACTGCACCCCATTTCTGTGGCCCCCAGACCCTCCACGTGGGGAAGGGCACTGCTCACCCCCGTCCAGGGCTCATCCTGTCTGATACTGGGGTTAATAATTGCCATTTCTGAACATTTCAGCTGCCTTAGCAGTTTTATTATTATTAATAAAAACTGCAGCTTCATCACGAGGAGCCCCACATCCCTCATCAGTGCAGCAGAGCACGTACACCCCCAAAACACAGAAGTCAGAAACCACCCATGACTAAAGAAAGGCTCTTTCTTTACTCAACCTACTCAGCCCAAATTCTGGTTTTAGTGTCAGAAATCTCCGCAGCAAGACTGTGAGAAATATTTTTTTAGCTCATCTGATAAACATGCAAATCTTGATTATTCATTCGTTACTTAAAATAAAAAAACCCCAGACAGAAACAGATGAGACAAATCCCTCCAAGCAGTGCAGGGCAGCCAGAGGCTCTTGGCTTTGCTGTGCTGCTGCGGGTGCCCAGCTCTCAGCAGCACCCACACCCAGCCAGAGCATCCCCAGGGCAGCAAACATCTGCTGCAGATGTGAGGGCTTCTCTCCATTCTTGTCTTTAGCTCAATGGAATTGCAGCATCAAGGAGGTTTTTTTAGAGAATAAAGGCAATGAGCCCTGGTCCTGGCTGCCCCACGGGCACTGCTGACCTGGGCACTGCCCATGGGTCTGGGGAATGCCCCTGGGTCAGGGCACAGCCCCAAAGGGATGCTGTGAGCCCACATCTGGCTGTGCTCTGCCTGCCCAGGATCCCCCAGGAATGGCACTGGGGCTGGAGAGCTCAGCAGGCTCCTGCTCCTCAGCTTCCTGCCCTTCTCTGAGATAATTTTTTTCCTATTAAATAACACCATGAGCTGTTTCTCTTCCTAAAATAGCGCACACCACCACACACAGTTTGTTTTGTTTGAATTCCTTCCCCACTAAAGCAGCACAAATCCCACTGTAAACCTGACTCCACATCTCTACTCCATCACCAGGTTTTTCCTTTAGACAAAACACTGAAGCAATTACAGATTCCCTGCACATAGAAAATCACAGAATCCCAGAATAGTTTGGGTGGGAAGGGACCCTAAAGCCCATCCAGTCCCACTCTTTGCCATGGCAGGGACACTTTTCACTGTCCCAGCTGCTCCAAGCCCTGTCCAGCCTGGCCTTGGGCACTGCCAGGGGTCCAGGGACAGCCACAGCTGCTCTGGGCAATCCCACTGGGCCTTGGCTTCAGGCTGGAGATGCAGAAGGATTGAAAGCAACACCAAAACCAGCCATTTGAACACCTAAACCAGCCCTTTGGTTTTTAACAGCCTTGCCAGGGACCCCATGGAGCAGACACAAACCCAGGCCACAGGAAAGCATCTGGAGTTGTACTTAAGCCTATTTCAACTATAATTTGTTATTTTTTCTTTTAAACAGATAACTTGGATTCTTCCAGATCTCCTCCTAAGCAGTTTCCTGATTAAGTCATTCCCCAGGTGTCCCAGCCCTGCCTCAGCCCTGCTGCTCCTGCAGCCCTGGTGCAAGGGCAGCTCCCACCCTGCAGCCTTGAGCCTGCCACAAACACCTGATGATGCTTTCACTTCTAAAACACTAATCAAAGGTTTCCATGGGAACCTGCAGGAGCAGGAAGAAGATGGGAAATTACAGGTCAGCTCTACCACCGAAAGAAAAAAATTATCCCATTCCTTCGCCCTCGCAAAGTTTCAAGGTAACACAAAAATATTGATTCATCGGGGTGCACAAAGGCAGCAAACGTGCCCCACGGTAGTCATTTGTTGTGCAAAGAAATCACTTTTAGTCCTTCGGTGGCGGGTCTGCTCTGAAACCACGTGAGGAGCTTCACGTCCGCTCTGCCTCCTGGACAGCCTGGCAGCCAAACCCACCCAGGCCACCAGAGCCAGGCCAGGCTCCCAGGAGCAGACGGGTCCCTGGTGCTGCCAAGGGCTGGGGCTGGGGCTGCCTGGGAAGCTCCTGTCCCCATCCCTCCCTCCCTGACCCCCTCCCAGCCCTCGCTCCGCTCACACGCAGGTTCCCAGCTGCCAACCAGATATGACTCAACACCACACACACACACACAAGGAAACTTTTCCACCACTATTGACTTTCAGAGGAAATGGAAAAAGGAGAGAAAAACACATCAGTCATAAACGTACTTTGCCAAATGGTTCATGAGCAAGTGCAGCATCTGCCTGTTTTTCTCCGGGAGCCGGTGGACGAGGCTGTGGATCTCCGACACCCTGGACTCCTGATTCTCCAGCTCTGCAAGGGCGACACAAGATTGATTGATCGCCACATCAGGGGGTTGTCATGGCCTAACACTGCCCCTGACACATCCAGGGAGCTGCTCCATCCCACTCCCAGGCACTGCAGATACTCCCCACTCCCTCCTGTCAGCTCCATCCAGCTGCTCCCAAAGGAAGGCACTGGGCTGAGAGCAGAAGCTGTGTGAGCAGGGCAGGGCTGGCTGCAAGCAGAGCCATCCCAGCCATGGCAGCACAGGCAATTCCCACCTGAGTGTGAGCAGGGAAGCCCAGGCTGCACAGCTGGGGCTCCACAGGCTGGGTGGGACCCTGGTGTAAGGGAGAGCAGCACTGCCCTGCCCACGGGGCTCTCCTGACATCCACTCCCACATCCACACTCTGCCAAAGGAAAATCCCCTGCTCCCAGAGCCCCTGGGCACTGAAGGAAACATGGCCCAGGTATCTGCAGCAGCAGTGAGTGCAGTTAAAAAATAAAAAAACAGTGATGCAGTTTA
>PYHW01009477.1:180953-192575 GCA_013186435.1 Turdus rufiventris
GGGACACACCGAGCTCACCCAGTCCCTGCTCCCCTAAAACGGGACACACCGAGCTCACCCAGTCCCGGCTTAAACACCGTCTGGGAGCCCAGACCCGAACACTCCGGGCCACCCCGGCTGGGAGCCGCACGGACCGTGCCCTGTCCCCAGGCTGTGACACAGAGCCACACTCGCGGATAATCCCCGGGCTGGAATTCGCCGTTTCCCCCCCGCTCGCACCGAGCATTCCTGGCAGCTCAGCCGTGAAACCCAGCGGGGCCAAGCCCGGCAGGATGCTCGATGCTCCAGCCCTGGCATCACGATGCTCGGTGCTCCAGCCCTGGCATCACGGGCTCCAGCCCACACCTCGCCTTCAAAAGTTCATCCACCTGAGTTTTCCAGAGGGTGGGTGCGGGCACAGGAACCTGACACCAGCTCAACCTTTTGTCTCTGTTTTTTTTTCATCCTCCAAAGCACGATTCTCTCCATCCTCATGCCACAGCCTCATTCAGGCTGAGTCACCGCCTTCAAATATGGTTTGTGAGCCACATTTTTTTGGATGAGGCCTCCTAATTATAAAAAAGGATGTAATACTAATTGCATGCTTATCTAGTAGGCAGGATATAAAGTTTAATGAGCTGTCATTTATGCCATATGCACGCAGCCCCATAAAAGCACGAGATGTTATTATTTGGATTATTCTCCCTAATTCTACCCTGCACAAAGCCAAAGGAGCACTATTTTGGTTTTATCCTTCTTCATCACCATTGTTCGTATTTTAAAAGTGTTCCAGCACTTACTGCTAATAGAGAAGAACCTGTAACTGGATTTATAGGACACTGCCTTGGAGAATGTGAATATCTGGGGCTCGAAATCGAATTTTTTTCAGCTCTTTTTCCAGAATCACAGAAAATGATGCTCTGTCATTTTGTGATGAGCACAGAATCGAGGCCATACAAAGCTCTGCCACACATAAAACAGCACACATACCACTGGGAGCGAGGCCTCAGGCAGGCACTGAGGAATCTTCTCCCCTTTTTCTGCCTTCATTCATCAGGAGACACTCATTGTGTTTGAGCTCCAAACGTGGGAGCAGAGCAGGGCAGCAGGACTGGGGGGAGGAACAGCCATGGACATCCTCCAGCCCTGTTTTCCTAGGACTGTGCATCCAAACTGTGAAAAAATATCACAGAATATTGAGTTGGGAGGGACCAACAGCGATCATCGAGCCCAGCTCATAGCCTGCCCAGGACACCCCAAGAATCCCACCACGCTCCTGAGAATATTTATCACCGAAGGGAAAAAAAACCAGACTCTCACATCCTCCGGCTGTGGGTAACAACAGCTTGCATCCCTCTGTAATCCCTGCCGTATTTGCCTGCCTTGATTTGTTGTTTTAAGCAGCTGGGTTGTCTCACCCCGAGTGAGCCAGGTCAGCTGGACACTGGGCAGAGCCCTGGCCACCAACAGCTCATCCCACTGGCCACAGGAGTCCTCCTGCAAGCCCATCCTCACTCATCCTTCCCACAGAGGAGAGCTGTGGCTGCCCTAATCCCACACTCCCACCCCTTGACCACACATTAGCACATTCTCCCTCACTCACCAACCACAGCCCACAGCTCACTCGCTCGGGGAACATCTGCAGAAAACTATTCCAACATTAAAATAAAAATAAAAAGGAGTAGTTTCTACCTAGATTAGGTGACTCTGGATCAAATAACCGCTGGTGCAGGGGTGGGGGCTGCCACAGCCAAGCAGAAGGGAGAGGGAGATTGCCAGAGGGCAGGGTTAGGTGAGATATTGGGAAGAATTGTTCCATGGGAGGTTCTGGCACACATTTCCCAGAGCAGCTCTGGCAGTGCCCAAGGCCAGGCTGGATGGGTTTGGAGCAGCCTGGGACAGGGGAAGGTGTCCCTGCCATGGCTGGGGTGGCACTGGATGATCTTCGAGGCTCTTTCCAGCACAAACCACTCTGGGATTCTCTGAGTCCAGCAGCACCAGCTCAACCCCAGCCCTCCCTGGCCACCAGCGTTATCTCTGGGTGGGTCACAGCCAGCTGGATTAAACCGGTTTGTTTGAAAAACAGCCATTCTTTCCAGAGAGAGCTTTCAGCTGGATCAGCTCCCTCATCTGAGCACTCTCTTCCACCTCCACACTGCTGCCCATCCTCTGTGCTTGTCACTGGGTGCCCGTGACACATCCATGGCTGACACGGCAGAAGGAGCCCCTTCTCCTCCAGGAAAGCCTCCTGCCAGTTAAATTCAGCAATTAGGGAGAGCTGGAGTGACAGCAGGAGCGGGAGGTGAGCAGCCAGCCCCATCCCCACAGGCAGCTCTGAGTGCCTGTGTCAGCTCTGAGCATCTCACAGCTCTGAGGATGGAGGGGCTGGCTCTGAGCTCAGCACCCTCACAGGGACCCCGGGCCTCGCTGGGGACCCAAACCCCTCATCCCATCGCTGTCCTGCCTCGGGGATCTTGGAGCCTCCCTCCAAGAGCTGCCCCGGCCCCAGCAGCATTCCCAGCACTGCAAAAATCAGAAATGGGGTGAGAGGGACGGTGGAAAACCATCCCCTGCTCCAGCTCTCACAGCACCAGAGGCCTGGGCACTAATGCATTTCATGAAAGCCCAGGAGACAGCAGCAGGCATCCTGACTGCCAGAATGCAGGAGCTGGACCGGAGCTTTCCTGGAGCTGCCCTCAGGCAGCGATGTTCAAGGTCTGCTTGTTATGTGGCTGCATATCACACTCACATCCTCCTTGCTCCCAGGACTCTTTATGGGGCTGGACACAAACGAGCATTGTATATGGCAAAAATAAAACAACCCTGCTCCAGATAATACATCGCACCATGGTGATGAATCCCCTTGAATTCCCTGTTGTAAACCAAAGGGCGAGTCCTGCTGTACTGAGAGCCCTCCAGAGTTCTGATCCTGGGTCTTGGCCTCTCATTGGCTGTCAGTACAGCTCTAGGGCAGACACCAAGGGTTTCCCCTTCTCCCCTGCTCCCTGGAATTGTGCTGTGCCTATATTCTTGTTTGACACTTCTCCTTGTGACTGCAGCAAGCCTCAGTGACACCTTCAGCGTGACAGTGCTCCCTCACGAGCTTCCCATAGAACATGTTTTAGATATTTATATTTTAGAGTGGAACAGTACTTTTCCTTACTGCGTTGCACCTCTCACAGTCACACATGAATTTCCACCTACTCAATTCCATTTTTCCCTTCTGCAGCTCACTCTTCTCCTTGCAGTCACTCCTCCTGGTCCTCAGGCAGATTTGCAGGGGTGGGCGAGACGAGACAGGAGACGGGAACAGCAGTGACACAGCTGAGCCTGTGCAGGGGACAGATCCCCAAAATGAAAAGCAAACTGGGCTGGGGTCTGTGCTCCCAAAGCCTCTTCAGCTCCCAGCTCCCACTCGTTAACCTCCCATGATTTTTACTCATCACCAGCCATGCTGCCAAGTCTGCCCAGACACCGCAGATTTGGAACTGGTTTTGGAACTGGTTTCCTGTCGAACAGAAATATCAGTGCCATCTCCTGTTAGTCAGCCTGTGGTGCCACAAGCATTTCCACAACCATCTCCACATCCAGCTCCTGGCAGGTCCCTGAACCCCAGTTCCTGCCTTGGGCCATGAGTTCCTCTCCCTGCACGTTGCTGTAACCGTGGCTGACGAGCCTCTCATCTGTTTTTGCTAATTGGCTTCCCCTCCTGCTCGTGCTCTGCCACGCTCACACCTGCCTGGACGTGCCCAGGTCCTGGCAGTGCCTCTCAGAGGCCTGGGAGCAGCCAGCAGAGCAGGAGTGTCCAGGACACAGCCCCCAGGCAGTGCATCCCAGCAGAGCTGTCTCCAGAAGAGGAGATCTTTCATCCCGTTCCCTTTCATCTCCCTGGCAGGTGTCAGAGCAGATAGAGCAGGACCCAGCTCAGGGTCCAGCACAGGGACACTCCTCAGCCTTGAGAGGTTCCTGATGCTTGTGCTTTTAGCCAGTGGGGAAGGATTGTTTGCTCGGATTCCTTGTTAAAAATAGAAGGAATCTCCTCAGTTCTGTTCAGCTGAGGCACTGGGCAGCTGTGTGTGCCCCTGCCCCTTGGGCTGCCCTCAGCTTTGCTGCTGCTCCTGTCACACTCACGGGTGGCACTTTGCCCAACTCTGCCCATTTTGGGCTCAATTCCCCAGAGTGCTCCTTGTCCTCCCCTTCCCCAATTTCACAGGCACCTTATTCACACTTTTACTACTTCATCAAGATTTAAATTCTGCTCCAACACCTGTCCAGCTGCAAACCTCCCTCCTCCTGTCCAAATGTGTGAGCCCAGCCCTGGATCCTCCTCAGAGCACAGGGATGCTCACAGCCCCCTGTGGCTTTTCCTAGCCTGATGTCAGGTCTGACTCTTGTTTCCAGGATGATCCTCAGGGTGCTGGAGCCTCAATGTCCGCTTTGTGTCCCCAGAATTGAGTGGGGGTATTGATGAGCAATGATCAAAGGCACCCTGAGAGCCTTATGCTGAAGCAGCTTTTAGAATTGCCATGCTGGGGGCTGTGCTCACCCTGTTCTGGCCAGGAACGGGACACAGAAAAACGTACAGATCAGAAACATTATTTTAAGGAGTAGTTCCTCAGTGGGGGACAGCAGAGGGTGGGTTTCCTGGCAGCACAAGTCCCTGTTTGACTGGAGCCACAATGACCCTTCTCTGTGTCCCTTGGGAGCAGCATTCCCACTGTAAATATTACCAGGGCTGCGCACACGTGTGGGACAGAACAAAGCTCTGCATTATCGCTGCCGGGGCAGCACCAGCCAGGCTGTCACACAGCAGCAAGGCAGTGGCTGCAAGGTCACAGCTCCTGGAGATGTGACAGCCCTCGAGCACAGAGCCGAGGGTGGCACTGGGTCAGGGAGCTGGGGAGTCTGGAGCCATTCAGCACGCTGAACAGGAAAAACACACAAAGGAACTCCACAGAACAGTGTGGAACCTTCCAAATCACCCAGTTCCAACCACGGGCAGGGACTTCCACAGGACCAGCTTGCTGCAAGCCCTGGCCTTGAACACCTCCAGGGATGGGGCAGCCACAACTCCACTGTTCTCACATGTTTGTTTGTGTTTTCAGTCACTTCCAGGTGCTGAGATCACTGTGCCCTTGCTCATGGTCCAGGTTTTATCTCACCCTGAGGGGAGGGTGGGCTTCCAGCACCATCATTCCCTTCCTCCCTGACCTGTGCTGTCCAAAAGCTTCTCTGATCCTCTTCCATCACTGGCACCAGGATTCTGCAGGGCAGGGTGGTGGGTATTTAGCAATGAGGAGGAGAACAGAATCCACTCCCTGTAAGTGCCAGAGAAGTGGCAGAGGAAACATCCCCACAGGTTCTCAGGGAAGTCTTACTTTCTGTCTTACTGACAGAAAAACAAAAGTGATACAAAAATAAGAAGAGTTTCAAGCTTGGGATTTTTTGGGTGAATTCCTTAAGTGGGGAGGTAGACACACAACACACAAGAGGGAAAACCCAAACCACGTCACTGTGATGGAAATGTTTTTGAAAAAATTGTTGGTCATAGATGTTCTCTAAAGCCCCTGGGAGGAAAAGAAAAGGCCTGACAGGTGCATTTTGGGCAGTGACAAGGCATGGAGCAGCTGGCCAAGCTACAGCTAAACACACAAAATCAGAAACAAGCTCTCAATTAAATGGAAAAGTGAAATTAGTCATGCCCCTGGGAGTCACTGCAGCGCAGGAAGCTGAAATGGAAAAGTGCAAGAACCAAGGGCTATGAAATCATCAGTGAAGAGGTATTTAAATAACAGGGTTAATTATAAAGATGACAAAGTTTCATTGTCAGGAAAAGCTAAACAGTCTGCCTATTTACTSTCCTTTTTGGGAGAAACACAAAATCCCCTCGAAGGCCCAGCCAAGCAGCTGCCACTCATTCCCTCTCCAAAAAGCAAAGATCAGCCAGGGAGGATCCCAGCAGGCACCAGTGCTCCCAGTTTGGGTGACCAGCACAGCTGCCCCAGGCAGGAGCTCTGCAAAGCTCCCCAGAAGCTGGAGGTGGCCAGAGCAGAGGCATTTATAGCCCACTCCAATCCGATCCCATCAGCACTGACACCCTGCCAGCACCTGGCAGAGGAGCCCTTCCCTCGCAGGGAGCACCTGCAAGCCCAGAGACACAGCAGGGATCCAGGAACATCTCATTCCATCCCCTCACATGGCAGGGACACCTCCCACTGTCCCAGGCTGCTCCAGCCCTGTCCAGCCTCACCTTGGACCCTCCCAGGGGCAGCCACAGCTGCTCTGTGCCCAGCACCTGCATCAGAAAAAGTTTCAAAGACACCACATCCCTAAGGATTCCTGTGCCTCAGGAGGCAGGATCCAGACCAGGGCTGCTTCCCCCTCTGCAGGGGTGTGAAGCATCTGAAACCTCCCAGCACTTCACTGGGGTTATATTATCACAAGGCAATTCCAAGGAGAGGAATGTTTCCCCAAAATTTGTACAACCACTGGAAAAATGTCACAAACCACTGTGAAATTGAGCTGAAGCTGTGTTTCCAGGAATTAGAAGCAGAAGTTCCCAAACCAAACTCCAGTTTCCTTTTTGGAGGGGCTCCAGAGATGTCTGCTGTGCATTAGCCCTGGTACGACCCAGGGCTGTAAGCTCTGCCTCTCCCTGTGTAAATAGCAATTTCCTCCTGGTGCTGCTCTGTGCTCCCAGCCCTCAGTGTTCCCTCTCGTTCTGTCTCTGCTCCTGGAATTTGGATGGAGATTTTCCTCTCCCAGCCCTACACACGGGCCACTTTACAGCAGCTCCCTGCTGCAACTCCCTACAGCGCAAATCGCTTTAATTCTCATAATTGGGCAAGGCCACTGCCTTTCCTGCATAAAAATATCTTCAAACAGCTTCTGGAAATTCCTGTGGAAATCCCCATGACCATCCCGGCCGTGCCCGGAAGCCCAGACAAAGGGTTTGCTGCTGGGGCTGGGTTCAGGAGGCGCTCCCGGTTCCCCTGCAGCCCCCAGTGCCACCGTGTCACCCCCAGTGCCACCGCATCCCCCTGGTGTCACCATACTCTGTGCCCCTGTGGCACTGCCTGTCCTTGGCTCTGCACATTTTGTCCCCTGCTCCGAGCTGTCGCAGGAAAGGTGGCACAGCGAGAGGGTGACCGGGAGGGGCTGGGTGGGATGGGGACATCCCTGGAGGGACATCCCTGAGAGGACATCCCTGGATGGGACATCCCTGAAGCGACATCCCGAGGGCTGAGCCAGCCCTGGAGGAGCTGGAAGGGCAGGAACAGCAAGGCTGCAGCCCGGCTGATTTACGGGAAAAGGGAAGAAAGACCAGAAAAGCCGTTTGCGTTCCTTAAGTTAATGATTATAAGAAGAATAACGAGGTGCTGCCCCGCAGGGAGCTGTGCCAGCACCGAAATGCCAAACCCTCCCAGCACTCTCCAACTTCTCACTTGTCCCCTTCCCTACAGCTCTGTCCCCAAACCCTGTCACAGCCTCCAGGGAACAGCTCTGCTCCTGTTCATTCCCCTCTGCTCCTGTTCATCCCCTCTGCTCCTGTTCATTTTACTCTGCTCCTGTTCATTCCCTCTGCTCCTGTTCATTTTACTCTGCTCCTGTTCATTCCCCTCTGCTCCTGTTCATTCCCTCTGCTCCTGTTCATTCCTCTCTGCTCCTGTTCATTCCCTCTGCTCCTGTTCATTCCTCTCTGCTCCTGTTCATCCCCTCTGCTCCTGTTCATTCCCTCTGCTCCTGTTCATCCCCTCTGCTCCTGTTCATTTTACTCTGCTCCTGTTCATCCCCTCTGCTCCTGTTCATCCCCTCTGCTCCTGTTCATTTTACTCTGGTCCTGTTCATTCCCTCTGCTCCTGTTCATTCCTCTCTGCTCCTGTTCATTCCTCTCTGCTCCTGTTCATTCCTCTCTGCTCCTGTTCATTCCCTCTGCTCCTGTTCATTCCCTCTGCTCCTGTTCATCCCCTCTGCTCCTGTTCATTCCCCTCTGCTCCTGTTCATTCCTCTCTGCTCCTGTTCATCCCCTCTGCTCCTGTTCATTCCCTCTGCTCCTGTTCATTTTACTCTGGTCCTGTTCATTCCCTCTGCTCCTGTTCATTCCCTCTGCTCCTGTTCATCCCCTCTGCTCCTGTTCATTCCTCTCTGCTCCTGTTCATTTTACTCTGCTCCTGTTCATCCCCTCTGCTCCTGTTCATCCCCTCTGCTCCTGTTCATCCCCTCTGCTCCTGTTCATTCCTCTCTGCTCCTGTTCATTCCTCTCTGCTCCTGTTCATCCCCTCTGCTCCTGTTCATCCCCTCTGCTCCTGTTCATCCCCTCTGCTCCTGTCCCTTTGCTGTCCCCAGCCCTTGGCAGATGCAGGAGGGCTGAGCTGATCTCACTCCTGTTTATATTCATGTGGCTTCTAAGATTTGGTTTGGAACCATAAAATATGTTATTTACTGTACAATTAAATATTTGTTTCCTAGCGAGTTGGACTTAGGAGAAGTGTAGTTTCTCCAATTCCCTTTAAGCATGACTTACACTTTTCCTCATTGCATTCCTTTTTTTCTCTCATTCCCTCGCTCCTTGTGCCCTAATCAGCTGCAGGGATGCTTTTTACATATTAAANAAAAAAAAGTGAAAATAACAACCCCAAAATTGTGCCTTAATCAGCTGCAGGGATGTTTTTTACATAGTAAAAACGTTTTTTTTAAAAAAGTGAAAATAGCAACCCCAAAATTTTTAAAACTACTTTAAAATTGGCTTCATCTCTTACTTTTCCTGTGGGAAGTGCAGTGACAAACCAAGTGCAGAATATTTTTAATTATTCAGAAGTACTTTCCCGGCACACCCATCAGCCTGGGCACCCAATCAGCGTGTTTGTAACGGTGGTGGCGGTGCTGTGACACACTGGAGCAGGCTGCCACAGCCTGTCCTGCACATTATCTGCCCCAGCAGCACTTCCCAGGGCTCTGTGTTCAGCTGCTGTGTCCAGAGCAGCCTGGCAGGGCAGGGCTGGCTTTCCTCCGTGTCCCCAGCAGGGTGGGGATGGCACCAGCTCAGTGCTGCCGAGGTTTGACGCACAGTGTGAATTTTGGGAATGTCCTGTGCAGGACCCAATGATCCCCTCCAGCTCAGGCTCTTCCATGATGCTCTGATTTGGTGACTCCTAATTTTTCAGCTCTTAAACCCAGCTCAATGTAGATACCCAAATGATTTCCCTCACTCTTTCTGGAGAGTTTCCCATTGGTTTGGCACTTCCCAGTCAGACTCTGCCCTCTCCCTCTCCCAGGCAGACCCCGGCCACCCCCTGCCCTGCACAGCCCCACACTCAGCCCAGGACAAGGCCAGGCTGCAATTTTCCGGGTTAATTGCCAGGATGCCAGTGCAGGGGAGAGACAGAGATTCCTTTGTGCCGGCTCCAAGTGCCTCTGTTCCAGGAGAACGGCTCAAAACCGACCTTGCTTTGTGTGCCCAGCCCTGGCTTGACGCTGTTTGCACAAGTAGCTGGGCTGACACAGACAAAATGAGGAATTCTTGGAGATTTTGGGCAGTGAGATATCTCCTGGAGCAGCCCTCAGACACAGCAGCCCCGCTTTGTGTTCTCCCCATGGGTTCAGCTCACGAAAACCAGTGCTGCAGAGAGCGGAGCTGCCATTCCTGAGTGAGCCCTGGGCTGCCCTCCCTCACCCAGCAAGGCAGCAGAAACCTCCTGAGGCACAGCCAGAGCCCCAGGGGCACACGGGGAGAGCTGGGGTGCTCCCAGTCCACCCATCCTGCAGCACCTGCAGTGCTGCCAGCAGCGCCAGAGCCTCATCCTGCCGGGGCCAAAAGGAGGAGAGAAAAGTTTGTGTCTGCTGTCAAGCACATGGGGAATAAAATGAAAGCCAAGAGAGTGCCCAGCAGAGCACAGGGAGCAGCTGGCACAGCTCTGGGGGGATGTTCACAGGCAGGACTTTGCCACCCTTCCTGCAGAGCCACCACTGCTGGTGACAGACGCTGCTCGGAGCCTTTTCCTCCCCAGTGGGAAGAAAGATGCCTTGGCTTGGCTTCCAGGGAATTGGGGCAGCTGCAAAAGCTGTGGAAACCACACAACAACCAGAGGAAAGAGGAAAGTGATGCTGATGAGCAGGGACTGGCTCCAGGCCTCACCTTGGGAATGACAGCGAAGGAGCAGAGGGCGATGCACAACAGCCTGCCCACAGGAATTCCCTGGCTGGCAGCAGCTCCCAAGGGCAGAAAGGTTAAAAACAGCCAGGGCTAGATAACCTGAGCCCGAGGAGCCTCCGGGGCTCTCTGTGTTTAGATATTTACATGGGGTTGTTTTTTTATATATATTTTTGTATTTGTGTAAATGGCACAGGGTGCCCAGAGCAGCTGCGGCTGCTCCATCCCTGGCAGTGCCCAAGGCCAGGCTGGACAGGGCTTGGAGCAGCCTGGGACAGTTGTGAGTTGTCCCTGCCCATGGCAGGGGCTGGAACAAGTTGGGCTTTAAGGTTTCTTCCAATCCAAACCATTCCATGAATGTTTGGAAAGTTTTGGAAACCTGGGATGAGGGAATAGCAAACAGGCTGGTGGGACCTCAGCAGCTCTTGGGAAAGGCTTTGGATTGATGCTGGTCATGATGGAGCAGGAGCTGCAGGGAGGAAACATCCCTGGGAGCAGGGGAGAAGGACAAATGGATTCTGTCAAGCTAACTTGATCTATTTTTAGATGAAACTGTAATTAAGTCAGTACTTGATAACAGCAGGACTTTTTAAGGTAATGGGGCTTCTGTTACATATCTAAATGCAACATGGCACATATTAAATGAATCAGGAGATGTCTGTTTTCCCTGGAATGTAATTACAGAAGAGCTTTGGTCAGGGTATCCAGGAGAGCCCTTTGGGAGGCAGCTCCTGACTCTGAGCTAAAGCCCAGCCCAGCAAACAGCACCGGGCTCAGGGTCTCAGGTCATTTGTTAAAATACAAAGGCTGGAGCCATTCCTCAGGAGGGGCTGCTCCCTCCTGGGAAACAGGGACTGGGAAACTTGGGCTGGGAAACACCAGAGGGGTCCTGGAGAAGCAGCCAGGAGTGAGAGTCACATTCGAGACCACGGCAAAGACAAACAGGATCACTGCCCTGTGTCTGCCTGGGCAGGGACAGGTTCTGGCAGAGATCAGGGAGGGCAAGAGGATTTCATGAGGCCCAGGCTCCTGCCTGGCTGCCAGGGCAGAGCCCCGACCCCACCCCTGTTCCTGCAGGAGCAGAACTCACACCTGGGCCAGCTGCAGTGGCTTTTGGGAGCCCCCAGATGTTCCCTGGGTGTGACACCAGCTGTGCTCTGCTGACACCCAGATGTGCTCCAGCTGTGGGTGCTGCACCCTCACCTGCACGGGGCCCAGGTGCCCCATGGCAGCCAGATGTGCTGCAGCCCCAGCTCCAGCTGTGCCCCTGGCAGGCCCATCACCCACTCTTTGCCCTGTGCCCATCCCATCCATCCAGCTGTGCCCATCCTCATCCAGCTGTGTCCGCCCCATCCAGCTGTGTCCGCCCCATCCAGCTGTGTCCGCCCCATCCAGCTGTGCCCTCCCCATCCAGCTGTGCCCGTCCCATCCAGCTGTGCCCTCCCCATCCAGCTGTGCCCTCCCCATCCAGCTGTGCCCTCCCCATCCAGCTG
>PYHW01009477.1:195017-214515 GCA_013186435.1 Turdus rufiventris
CCTCCAAATTCACTCCAAATTCATCCCCAGAACCTGAGAAACACCTCGGGCACCTGCTGCAGGGGCTGCCCAGGCAGGGCTGGGCTGGAGAGGGCAGGTGGGAGGCAGAGCTGCAGCAAGGCAGTGCTCCCTATATTGACCCCAACCCTGCAGTGTCCCCCCATCCGTGCACTGTCCCCATCCCTTTATTAACCCCATCCCTTTAATGTCCCCATTCCTGCACTGTCCCCCATCCCTGCACTGTCCCCATCCCTGCACTGTCCCCATTCCTGCACTGTCCCCATCCCTGCACTGTCCCCCCATCCCTGCACTGTCCCCATTCCTGCACTGTCCCCATCCCTGCACTGTCCCCGTCCCTGCACTGTTCCCATCCCTGCACTGTCCCCATCCCTGCACTGTCCCCGTCCCTCTGGCTCTCGGAGCAGGGCCCGGGTCCCCGCAGCTCTGTCGGTCTCTGGGTTTTGGCCAATCCTCCTGTCCCTGGTGCCCAGCGCAGATCCCGCTGCCCAAGTCCATGTTTGCTCTGTGTCTGCGTCTCTGGCTCTTGGCTCCATCCCGGGGCCATCAGCCTTGGGGACACGCAGGAAGGACACAAATTTGGCAGGACACAGTCAGCAAAGCACCGCAGCGGGGCTGCTGAGTGCCAAGCACAACCAGGGGGCGAGGGCTGGGCTCGGGGAGGGGCAGTCCCAAACAAGGGGATGCTCCCTTGAGAAAACGGACCGGTATTTCCTAATCGTCCTCACATCCCCGCCTTTCGCCCAGGAGAGCCTGAGGCAAAGCCAGGCCTGCTCTTCTGTTAGATTCGGAAATGTTTGGCTATATCTATTTTTTATTTTGTGAAAAAGCAAAAGGAAATCTTGGGCAGGATTATTAAAAATAAAGGTGGGGGGGAAATGTATATTGCTATGTCCGGCAAGCTCCGAATCCACCTGCGCTGTGGGGAGCGTTTGGAGCTGTCCCCAGCAGGCGCTGGTGACCGCAGTCGACTCGGGAATGTTTTATCCAAACGTCTGGGCTCGGGCATTTCCAGCCCGGAATGCCTGTCCAAACACGCTGGCCCCGCGGGAGCCGCCGCTCAAAGCCTGTTCTGAGCGAGCTTTAGATAACGCAGCCTAAACATCGCCACATCAAAGGGCTCGTGGAGCGCGGCCAAGCGCTGAAATCATCGCCCGGCCTTCGTCAGTGCTTCATTAGGGCTTCATTAGGGCTTCGTTAGGGCTTCATTAGGGCATCATTAGGGCTTCATGAGTGCCGCGGCAGCGACCGCGGCCTCGCACCCCCAAACAGCTGCACCCCAAAAACTGCACCCACCCTGAGATCCGTGAGCCCCGAGCATTCCCCGAGCCCTGAGCATCCCCGAAACCATCCCTGAGAATCCCCGAAACCATCCCTGAGCATCCCCCGAGCCCTGAGCATCCCCTGAAACCATCCCTGAGCATACCCCGAGCCCCGAAACCATCCCTGAGCATCCCCCGAGCCCCGAGCATCCCCCGAGCCCATCCTTGCCATCCTCCGAGCCCAGCCCGGTACCCCCCGAGCCCATCCCTGCCATCCCCCGAGCCCAGCAGTGTCCCCATCCCGCCCAGTGCCCCGCACAGCCCCGGGCAGTGCCAGCACCCCCGCCAGGCTCCAGCGCGCATCCCCGGGGACACGGAGCTGCATTTTATCCGTCTGACAGCGCTCCCGGAGCACTTCGGCTTTTAAGGCCAAGCTCTCCCGGTGCCAGCGGGAACGCGGCCGTGCCCGGCACTGCCCGGGGGCTGCCCCGGGCCCCTCTCGGCAACCGCACCCGGGGAGGGCAGGGACCCCACAGGTAGGACAGGACCCGATAAGGAGGGCAGGGACCCCATGGGAGGGCAGGGACCCCCATGGGAGGGCAGGGACCCCCATGGGAGGGCAGGGACCCCAATGGGAGGGCAGGGACCCCCATGGGAGGGCAGGGACCCCAATGGGAGGGCAGGGACCCCCATAAGGAGGGCAGGGACCCCCACAGGTAGGACAGGAGCCGATAGGGAGGGCAGGGACCCCAATGGGAGGGCTGGGACCCCATGGGAGGGCAAGGACCCCCACAGGTAGGACAGGAGCCGTCTCCATGCCCGGGGCAGGGATGATGCAGGGATGAGGGAGGTGATCGCCTTCCCGGAGGGCACTGCCACACCCAGCGCCGCAGGGAAGGGACAGGCGAGGGACAGGAAGGTCAGGCCGATGCTGCTCCGGCTCTCCGGGGTGTTTTCTCCGCTCCTGCTGCCCGGGGGGCTCAGCCCCAGCCCCCGCCCCCTGTGCGGGCAGGTGCCCAGCCCTGCCCTGGGGGTGGATGCGCTCGGCCTCCCGCTTCCCCCCCCGCATCCTCCCGCCGCTCCCCCGCCCCGAGGCAGCTCCTCCTCATCCTCCTCATCCTCCTCATCCTCCTCATCCTCCTCATCCTCCTCATCCTCCTCATCCTCCTCATCCTCCTCATCCCCGTTCTCCGCGGTTCTCCCTCCCCGCAGCCCGGAGCGCAGCCCGGAGCGCAGCGCAGCCGCCGGTAGGTGCGGGCGGGGGGCGGCGGGACCCGCACGGGGCCGGGGCTCAGCCCCACGGACACGCGGGATGCTCAAACACAGCCCCGGCAGGGCTCTCACGGGGTTCAGCCCCACGGACACGCGGGATGCTCAAACACAGCCCCGGCAGGGCTCTCATGGTCTTCGGGATCCCCTCGGGATGCTCGGCGGATTCCCAGGGAATTCCCCGACTCTGTTCTGCACATCCCCAGGCTCAGAGCGAGGGGCACGGGGAGGTTCCGAGGGGCACGGGGAGGTTCCGAGGGGCACAGGGGGGTTCCGAGGGGCACGGGGAGGTTCCGAGGGGCACGGGGAGGTTTCCCAGGGCAGGGTCGGGCTGGGATGAGATGAGGTGAGGCAGCAGGTCCCTGCCCTTTACAGCTCTAGGGTGGCACGGTGCTGGTCCCCCCAGCTGGGACAGACCCCCCAAAATCCCGTGGGTGCCCCCAAATCCTGGCAGGGAGGGGTGGCTCAGTGGTAGGAGCGTCGTTCCAAATAACAATCTCCAAATGGTTGCAAATTCACCTGAAGCTCTGGGGAGAAGCAGGAGCCCAGATCAGAAATTGAATTGAATTCTACTAAACCCCAAGCATTTTTAAACGGCAAAACACAATATTTGCACCATTAAAAAACCCCAAACCAAACAAACTAAAAAAAAAAACTCAGACAGAACAACAAACAGAAAGGAAAATTATTACAGTGACACAGCACTATGAACAGTTCATTTTTGATGCTAAACAAATAAATCACAGAACCATGGAATGGTTTGGGAAAGCCACAGCTTCTCTGGGCAATTAAATATGATTGGGGATGCCCCATCCCTGGAAGTGCCCAAGGCCAGGCTGGACAGGAGCTGGAGCACCCTTTGCTAGCGGAAGGTTCCCATGGCAGGGGTGGGACTGGGTGAGTTTGAGGTCCCTTCCAACCCCAACCATTCTGTGATGATTCTATGATTTACCACCGAAATAACATCCCAGGGATTTTCCTGATGGGCCTGACAGCCAAAACTCCTCATCACCAGCACGCTGCGAGCTGCTCTCAGCCAAACCAAAGATGCCAAACACAAATTTCTGCAGGCTGGAATCTCCCCGGCTGGGGGTGCAGGTGTCAGGCTGAGACACGCGTCCCCACCGTCCCCTTCCTCTGCCAGCACCTGCAGCCTCTTGGCTCCATTTAGCAAAGGTGAAACCCCTGACAGGGCAGCAACAGTTCCCTGTCCCACCGTGCCACAGGTCCCAGGCTCGGCTCAGCAGGTTGGGAATAAGGACAAGGAGCCAGAGCCTGCATGAGGAGCTGCCTCAGCAGGGAGGAAGAACAAGGTCTCAGCAGTGGGAGGAAGGCCAAAGTCATTCAGGGAGCTGGGGAGGAAAAGTTCATCCCCTGGGCTGGGGTGGAGCTGGGAAGGAAAGTTTATCCAGAGGGCTTGCAGAGCTCTGGGTCTGGCTGAGAGCTCGGAGCCGAGCTCAGTGCAGCCCAAGCCCAAAGCTGTGTCCTGCAGGTCCCAGCAGGGGAAGCTCGGCTGGCCCGGTGTGCAGGAGAACAATTACACATTGTGCTGCCTTATCACACGGAGCCGTCCTGCCTGAGGAACCCATTAAACTTTAGACCCCTCTTTGGGCAGAGCTTCCCGTAAGTCTCGTGTGTCTCTTCAGCCTCCCACCCCTTTTCACCCTCCACTTTTTTTTGTCTCTACTTTTCCTTTGGCCTCCCACTTTATTTTGGCTTCCTGCCCTTTCCAGCCTCTGCATTTCTTTCCCCCTCTCATCCTTTCTTGGCCCACTGCAGCCTCTATTTTTTCTGTCCTTGTTTTTATTTCTGATCAACCTTTTTTCTCTCTTGCACTCCTTGGCCTTTACTGTTTTTCCTCCCCAACCTTGTGACTCCAATTCTTTTCCAGCCTCCTTCTCTCTTTTAGCCTCTATTTCTCTTTCAGCCTTCCTTGGTTATTTCATCTCTTTTTTTGTTTTTTGGTGGTTTTTTTGGTGGTTTTTGTTTTGTTTTGTTTTGTTTGGTTTGGTTTTTTTCTTCTTTATTGCCCTCAAAACACATTAGCACTTGTACTGGCTCTTACAAACCCTTTTAGTAAATACTCCCTGAAAAAGAAAATATAGATTCCAGGGAGGTGAAGGCTGTCCTGAGCTCCCAGGCTGCCCTGGGTACCAGCACCTCTCTCTCACTGACTCACAGCTGGGGCATTTTTAGGAATCCTGTGTCCATTGTCTGTCAGTGCAGAGCTATCAGGGATTATCGAGGGCGCTGGGAATGGCTGGGTCTGTCTTTCAAACAGAAACCTCACAATAAAAACCTCTTTGCAGAAGGATTTGTTGGAAACCAGTTCGGTGAGAGACACAAAGGCTTTGTCATGGTCTGTGCTGTGGATGCAGGAATCCTCCCTCTCCCCCTGTGTTTGAAAGGTGCCTGACTCAGTGCTCACTCCTGTTCCTTCCCTTGTTTCCAACAGCAGAATCTGTTGGTTTAAAGCTGTTGGAGAGCCAAGCAGAGGGCAGGGCCATGCAGAGCAGCTGCAGCAGCAGTCGGTGACTTGCAGGTTTTCTATTCCCCAAAAGTGTCAGTGTCTGACAGGGCACTGCCCACCCAGGGATGGGACTCTGCTGGGCTGAGGCAGCTCTGATCCCCAGCCCTGAGGAGGCAGAGCCAGTCTGCACCTGGAAACAGCACTGACAAAACCTGCCACAGCTCCTGCTTTCCCTAAAACCTCGGGTAACAAAAGTGCTTCATTTTCATCTGGTGGAGGTGGCAGAGGAAAGTGAGACAGCCCCTCACAGTGCCAGGGTTAATATTGAGGAATTCCCTTCAAGAGCAATTAATACACAGCCAGTGCTGATAAAGTTCTATGAACCCCAGCCCAGCACCATTAACATGCACCAGCCTAAACCCTGACCTCAGTTTTAGTTAGGTAAGAAATCCATTCTGCTGGGTTTTAACTCAGAAGTGAGCTCAGAAAACCCCCTTTGAGGAGCCCCCTTCCCTTTCTGTTTGTGTTTTCCCTGCCTCCCAAACTCCCCCCCTTGCCCAGGGAAAGCACCAGACTGAGAGGGCTGCTGGGGAAAGGACCAAGCTGGGATCCCACCGGCAGATTCCCGAGCCTACAGCATCAAATTCTGGCAGCTGTCCCTGAGGACAGGGTAGAAAGGGGTGTGGGAACCAGGTTGCTGCTGTGCCCAGGTACCCCTGACTCATGGCATGGCTTCTAAAACCCTTTTGTGCCCTCCAGACTCCTTTTGGGAGTGGTGTTGTCTGTCCTGAGCCACCCGGCCAAGGATGTGCCCACTGCCCACAGCAGTCTGGACACACAGTTCATCCATGACTCACGGCCCTCTGGTGCTCACAAAGCCTGTCCTTGCTCCTGGCTCTTAATTTAGACCTGGCTGTCAGCCTTGATCTCGGATCTTTCCTTCCCACAGCTCCAGGGTTTGTCAATATGTCTGTCCCACCTGCAGGCCAGCCCTGCCAGCTCTCACCTGTGCAGGGACCTTATTGCTGCAGAACCACAGAATCCAAGAGCTCTTTAGTTTAGAAAACCCCTCTCAAATCATCGAGTCCAACCATTCCCCCAGCACTGCCAAGGCCACCAGTAACCCATGTCCCCAAGTGCCACAGCCACAGGTCTGTTACAGTGACCCCTGGGGTTGTCCACCCTGCTGGATGCTGGTCCCACGGGGCATCCCCAGCCCAGGGGTTCAGGCACAGCTCCCCCAGCTCCACACTGAGATTTTCTGCCCCTTTTCAGGCCATGGATCAGGAGCCTGAGGAGTGATTTCCTTCTTGTCTCTCATCCTTGCTCTGGGGCAGACAGGAGGGGGAGATCTTGACCGTCACAAATCCCACTCTGCATCCCAAGATGAACTCCAGATCCGAGCTGTTTGCTCATCCCAGACACTCTCTGCACGCCATAAACCCCTGGAAATGATGCTGGCCAGGAAGCTGAGTGCCAGAGCAGCCATCTGCTGCCTGTCCCTGTCCCTGTCCCTGGCACACACTGCCTGGCCAGTCCCTGTGGCTCAGGGAGATCCTGCATCCCTGTGCCATCCCAACAGGACATGTCCCCTCCACGCCTTTCCAAACCCCCAGAGCTGGCACAGGGCCCTTCCTCTATCCCTGACTGGCTTTCCCCCACTCCAGTTTTGTTTTCCCCAGAGAGGTTCCTTGCTTTTCCCAGAGATCCATGGTTGGTTCTCCAGCAGCTGCACGGCACAGGGCACATGGGTATTATACACAAAACTACCCAACTGTCTCCTTTTGCCACTGGAACCTCCATCTCACTTGACACTTGATTCTCTACTGAAGGTCAAATTTTGGACATAAAGTACAGGTATTTAACACCAAGTAAAACACCCTCCCTTCCCCTTCCTTAGTGTTCCCATTGCTGCAGGGTGTTCACAAAAGATTCCATTTGATGGGAAGAGTTACTGGCTGCCAGACTCCAAACGGGGATCTTGGGGCTCACCCATCCTGGTGTGGATGTGACCCTCCACAGAGCACAGGGGATGCTCGCTGTCCCCCTGGGGAGCCCAGTATGTGCAGCTCACCAGTAAGGAAAAGTAAAAACCCACTGGGGTCCTGGTTGTGGCTGGAAGGGTGCACAGATCCCCACACTCTGCCTGGTAGCCCCAAATTCTTTTGGTTTAGTGTGGGGTCTTTTTCCACTTAACCCAGGGCATCTTTTTGTGTTGATTATCACAAACATCACAGCAGAGCTGCCCCATCCCTGGAAGTGTCCAAGGCCAGGTTGGAGGCTTGGAGCAGCCCGGGATAGTGGCAGGTTGAGGCAGGGGTGAGACTGGATGAGTTTTAAGGTCCCTTCCAACCCAAACCATCCTGTGATTGCAATCCTTGGATCCAGCCTGGCCCCAGAGCTTCCCCTGGAGCAGCTGTGGAAACATAGGCACAACAAACACGGCGGTGTCTGTGAACTGCCCACGGGGAGCTGGGAATAGGCAGCGTGGGTGAAACCCCAGGGCTGAGCTTCTGCAGGTTGTTCAAATTGCAACCTTGTGTCCTGCGGGTGCCCTTTGTGGTGCTCTGCTGTTTACAGAGATGAGAAGAGCATCCAAAAAACCTCCCCTTCCCTCGGAGGGCTCTGTAATGGAAACCCAAGGCAGGGCTGTGTTTTCCTTGGAGCACAGTGGCAGCACGGGTGGCTCCTGCTGCTGTCACACAGCCTGTGGTCACACGTGTCACAGCAGGGACCACAGGTGCCCAGCTCTGCAGGGACACAGGTGTCTCATGTCCCTGTCTGCGACACAGGACCAGAATTAGGGCTGTGCCTGCCCCGGGGTCTGGCAGGTCCCAGTGGGTGACTCAGAGGGTGACAAACAGAGGGCTGGGTGTCCCTGGCCCCAGAGCCACCACTGCCACAGCTGAGAATCCCCCAGTCTGTGCCTGGGGAGCACAGCCCAAGCAGGGACCTGTCTGGCTCTGCAGACCACAAGAGGTGATCACAGCTGCTCTCCTTTACTCCAGGGACTACTCAGCCACGCTAATTCCAGTATTTTGCTGACCCACTCATCTGCATTTAACAGGATCCAGCCCTGAGCTTGCCTTGCTCTGATCTTTCATCCTTGCCCACTCCTACATGCCACAGCTCTTCATTGGAAGGCATTTTCTCCAGTCCCAAAGCCGTGCAGATAAGAAAATTATTATTTATTGGAGGATTTTCCTGGTAATAGCCATTATTAACTCAAGCTTTTATCGCACTGTTATTAAGCAACAGCTTAAGCTCCTTACTCAGGAGGAAAAAAAACAGGAGTTGGCATCCAGGGGTACTAGAGACTGAATTTAAAATAAGACATTGGGCAACAGAATTAAGAACAGGATTCTTCCAGCCAGTCTTACTTAGATGTTAAAAAGAGCAGCTGTATTGGCCTTACACAAACATTGCAGGATGAACACCATTAACTCTGCACATTTTCATAGTAAATCACTGCTGAGCTTCTGGTGAACCCAGAAACCAAGAGATTTTCCTTGGAACAGCCCAGACAGAGGCTGTGCTGGAGGAAGTCGGATTTCTGAATTTCTGAGCGATGATTTGTCTGCTGCTGGTTAACCACCAGGATGGATGTGGGGTTTCACTTGGCCTGGAGATGAAACCCTGCATTCCAGCATCCTCTGCCTGTCCGGGGAAGGACACGGTCTGAAGGCTGAACCCAAACTCAAATCCCAGTTTTGAAGCTGCAGCCAACCCTCGGCTGGGCTTGGCCACCCTTCAGAGGGGCAGCTGCAGGAAGGGCTGCCTGACACGGTGCAGCATTCCCGCTTTCCACTCAATCCCAGCCCCACCTGACACCGTGCAGCATTCCTGCTTTCCACTCAATCCCAGCCCCACCTGACACCGTGCAGCATTCCTGCTTTCCACTCAATCCCAGCCCCAGCACCAGCCTGGAGGTGTTGGACCCATCTGGGCACCGAGGGGACAGCGAGGGGCTGGCACCAGGACACAGAGGGACGGACAGACAGACAGCCAGACCTGAACAGAGAGGCTTGGCTGGGGGTGGCATTGGAGGCTCACATGGTGCAAGAGGAGAGGCAGATCAGCAGATCACAGCTTGGATTAACAGAGGGAATTTGTGGGGTGGGAGTTTGTCACGAGGCGTCATCCGTCTGTCCGTCTGTCCGTGGGTGTGCGGGGCAGCCACACCTGCCCAGACAGCCACAGCCAGGCCCTGTGGTCTGACTGTGTGCCCAGTGTCCTGCAGGGACACCGGGGGTGGCTGGGGGGATGGGGACACTGGAATGTCCCCAGCTTCACCTCCTGCCACAGGGACCGGGCAGCGCATCCTGGGCAGGGAGGGGACAGGACCCCAGGGATGGGACCCCAAGGATGGGACCCCAGAGCAGGGCAGGGTCCCCGGTCTGGGGGCTGCTGGCAGGAGCCAAGGGGCACACAGAGTGCCCCCTGCACCCCTGGGCTCCCCCCATCATCACAAAACACTTCATCAGCTGCGTCTCTCATGGTTTCCACTCCCTCCTGCTGCCTTTCCCTGGAAGCCAAGCACAGGCAGACCCAGGGAGGAGAGGTGTCCTCAGCCCTGCCCTCGGCCAAGGTGGCAAACCCCAAACTCCTCGGGTGGCAGGGCTGGGACTGGTGGCACCTGTGTGTGCTGCTCACTTTGTGCCCCTGCCCTTGGTCCCAGCCCAGCCAGGACACAGGGCAAGACCTTCCTGGCACAGTTGCTGCTCCGGGGATGGAGCTGGAGCTGTAATTAAGTTAATGACCGGATGGAAGGGGTGTGGGCAGGAGGTGGGAGAGGCGGGNAGGTAATTAGAAAGTGGAGGAGCTCTTGGTTTTCCTGTCTCCCCACGGCCACCCCAGCTGGGAAGGGGCTTCCCTTGGGCACCCCTGGGGGTGGCTTAACCCTGTCCCTCCCCATGCTGTGCTGGCCATCAGCCATTAGAGACACCCACTCAGGAAACTGCTGAAGTTTCAGCTTTCCAGCCCCTCTCACTGCCACAAATCCAGTGTGACTGAGTGGAATGGCTGGAGAGCAGGAGATGGTGACAGCAGGCATTAGTTAAATTGATTTTTATGCTTTTGGTCGCACTTCATGCAACGTGTTCCACTTGCAAAGGGTAAAACCTGGCTGATAAATATTTCATTAAGCAGTTAATCTCTAGAGATAAAATCACCTGGCCATAAACAAGACTAGAAACGAGCCAATGCATTCCACTGATGCAGAGTGATCTATTGCATATTTATCATATGCTTTGCCTAATCATTTATTAAGCCCTTCTAAGAGGATGTACAGACCAAGGAATTCGAGCTGTGCCTTGCACTGCCAGCCCTGGGGAGGGGAGGCAGCTGACAACCCAAACCCCCTGAGCTGCTCCTGCAGCAGCCAGGGCATGAGGAAATCTCTGCCTGCTCTCTAATCCTCTCCTGGATGAGAAAATCCACCTCATGAAATGGTTCTCTGAAATTTATGGTGAATAAAATCCCTGTTTATCTGAGAGATGTTTGTTCCAGGTAGATCTCAGATTGCCCCAAAGCCCACAGGAACCCCCAGGAAAGGCAATTCAGAGCCTGAATTCCTTAAAAATGTTCTACCTGTTTCCATTCCCATGTGGAGTGTCTAAGCTGCCTGGGAAGTGAGTGCTCTGTGCAGGTGGGAATGGGAAAGGAGCCATCAGGAGGTGATGCTGTCTGATCCCAGCTGAGTCACACCTCCTGCAAGAAACAGGATTTCTGCTTTAATGGAGAAAATAACACTTTCCAAAGTGAATCCAACTGGAGTGTTTGCACTGAACTCACCAGAGCCAGGGTCAGGAGACACTGACCTCATTAACTGGAGCTGGACAAAACCTCAGGACACTCCTGGGTTTAGCAGCTGCTCCTCTCTCTGGGGTTCTCTGTGTGATCTTTAGCTGATCACCTGAATGACAATTGTGATTAACTGCACTTTTCATCACCCTGGCCACTCAGAGGCCATGCAGAACATTTCTTTCCAGCCCTGCACAAAATATCATGCCCAAAGCCAAGGACAATTTTGATGTATTTGAATCAATCCAATCTGGTTTTAACCCTGTAGGTGAGATACTTCTGCTTTCCTCTATGGAGCAGCCAGGAGTTTCATACTTAAGGAAAAAGCTCACCTTAGCTGGCTGCCTCTGGGTTGAGTCTTTGCTGGCCACCAAATTTGTGCCACATGAGCCATTATAAAAAAAAAAAAAAAAAAGACACAAAAGCTCTTGGCAATTCTGACATGCAAAAAACTTCTGGACCATTAGGAATCCCCCACATTTCCATCAACACCACCTTTGCCATGCAAACAAGCCCTGTGCAGTGAAGTCTGCAGAGCTTTCCAGCAGAGAGGAAAGGTCCCCACTCCTCCCGTGGCTCCCAGCTCGTGCTGTTATTTCAGAGCTCACACCCCTGATATTGGCAGCACAGCCAGCCCTCGATGCTCAGAGACAGATGCTCGCAGAGTTTGGGATTTCACATCAAAGCCACTGGTTTGGCCAGTGATAAAGTTTGGAACCAACCCCAAACTTCTCAGAATTTCGCAGTTATTCCGGCCCCTCTGCCCCGGATCTGCAGGGAGAGCCCAGCACAGCCACCACGGCTCAGCAGGACCTGGAGCAAACGAACACAGGGTTTAACTCGCTTCTCGAGGCTTTCTTTACCTTCAGAAATGATTTCTGATCCTTTGGGGCGCTGCCATCTCCGTGCAGGGTGCCCTGAGCTCCCCAAGCCGCAGACGGAGCTGGGGCTGTCCTGCAGCACTGCCCTGGCTGCCGCTCCCAGGATTCATCCTCGGGGGGGTTTTCTCCCAGGCAAGAGCTGGAGGAACGAGGAGCCACAAACACAGCTGCTCTTGGACAAACAGACTCCAACCCAGCTCCAAATCGCTGTCCTGGTGCGAGCAGCGGGGTCAGCGCTCAGCAGCAGCCATTCCCCTCTTACAGCAATCTCCTCCTGGAACGTTTTCCTTTCTCCATGGGGCACCAAATAACCACTGGAGTGTGGTGTCTGTCAGCTTTGCATATTTGAGAGAGCTCTCTGTTCTGCTTTGAGCTATTTAATAGCATTGTTGGGCTGCTACCCAAAGAAATAAGGCCCTTTATGTTGTCTTTGGTTCAGGTTCTCTCTCTCACTAGTGCTTTTTAATTCCCATAAAAACCTAACATGTTCCTGCCAAAAGAATAATGGTAGGGCCATGAGTGGTGGTGTTTGTAGAGGAACAACTCCATGGCCATAAAGTCTGAGAACAGCGATAGTATTTAGCAGGGGAGACAAGAAGAGTGGAAAAATGTTCATTGAGCTGTGCTGGGGCAGTCAGGGCAGCTGGCAAGCACTGGAGTCCTCCTAAAAATAGCAGAAATAACCTTAGAGGAAATAAGTGATGATGAAGAAGCTGTTTCCAGTTGAGCTGCTCTGGTCAAGCTGTCTGGAGATGCCCTCAGGCCTTGAGGTGACTGTGGGTAGAATCCAGCCAGAGCTCTTGGATCTGGGGTGTTTACATCATCAACCCAGGAGAGCTCAGGGTGCATTTTACTCTCAGATAAAGGTTCAAGAAAAGCTCTGGTTCTAGGAAATGCCCCAGTGCTGATCGTGATTAAAACTCAGTGCAGGACCAGAGCCCTGTGTGCCACCCTGGTGGCTTGGGGGCTCTCCTCAGAGAAAGGCTGGAAACTGAGCTACTGCATGGATGATGCCTTGAGAGAAAAATAAAGGAGGCATCAGACACTCTAAGAAATAATTTCACCTGACAATGGTGTTAAAAAGATATTTTGAGTCAGTATTTGGCATCAGCTGCTCTGGGAAGCAGAGGAGCCATGGAGCTGCTGAGGCTGCATCTCCAGTCTCATGGGGGCTGCCTGTGCTGTCACTGCAGAAAGCACCTCCCAAAATCCCACCTGTGTCAAACGGGGTGTCTGGAGCCGGGGCTGATGTCTGTGTATGAAGCAGAGCTGCTGCAGTGGCTGGCAATGCTCTCAGTCTTCATCTTCTTTATCTCCAGGGCTTCAGCTCTTAGCAATCCAACTTGCAGAGGTTTTTACTCTCTGCAGGCATCTGGGATCCATTTCCAGGAGCAGTTTCCACTTCTTGCAGCTGCTTTTGCAGATTGGTTTTTTTTTAATACTGAAGAGTTTAGAGCCAAATGTTCAGAGATTCTCTGTTCGTGTGTGAGTGTTGCAGAGTTGCCACCCTGAGCATCTCCCAGGGCACTCCAAGCAGCACAGCAAACCCACACAGAGTGCCACTGGCTCCATCCCAACGTACCAAGCACAACTCAGTGCTAAAGAGACATTTTTACAATCTATAAACACACAGAAACAGTGACTATAAAATATTTTCCATAATATAGCTGTGGGAATACGTGACATTTAAAGCCATTCCCTCTATCTAGATTTATTCAGTGCCATGTCTTTTTCTGTTCATAAATCCTCTTCTCTGCAAGCACTACAGAACTCTGTGTGTGAAAGACAGAATGAATGTGTGGGAGATTTTAAATGTGAAAACATGACTGCACCTGGAATATCTGTGGCACTCTGACCCCCCTCTCCTGGTGCCACCTCTCACTTCTCAGCCCCCAACATCTTTCTTTTGGTCTGGTGATGCCTTCAGGATTTGGCACAGCATCTGCTTCAACATGGATTGTGAGTGCAGTCTGCAGCAAAATGAGGTTTCTGTGGGATCTTTCATTAGACCAGCTTGCTCCAATCCCATCCAGCCTGGCCTTGGCACTGCCAGGGGCAGCCCCAGCTGCTCTGGGCACCTATGCCAGCCCTGCCCACCCTGCCAGGGAAGGATTCCTTCCCAAAATCCCATTTAACCCTGCCCTGTGCCTGTAGAAGCCATTCCCTTGTCCTGACACTCCAGCCCCTTGACCAGAGCCCCTCCCCAGCTCTCTTGGAGCCCCTTCAGGCACTGAGATGCTGCAGGTTGACTCCTGGCATATCCCAGACTCACAATTCCCATTTTCCATGTGCTGTCGATCAGTCTGGCTGAACCTGCTGAGCCCAGGCAGTGCAAGCTGCTGCCCCTGCTCACGTCCCAGCACACCTGCAGTGTGTCCTGACCTGTTCCATGTGTGCTCCTGGGCCAGGTGAGCTGCAGAGTGCCAGCAGATCAGCAATATTTACTGCCTGACATGCAGTGGCTGTTGCAATTCCTGGGCATAATTGTGTTTGAGAGTTATAATAGCGGAGGGAGTTTTACCTGGGCTCCCTTCCCGCCTCCTGTGGGTTCCAATCAGACACTGGGTGTGTTCCAAACTGGTTTGCTGAGGGTGTAATTTTAGCACGCACGTCAATAGAAAGGAGAACGAAAACAGAATTCACCGTGATAAAATTAAAAGGACTGAGTCCTTTTAAAAAACAACAGATAAAATGAAAAGGACAGACAGGAGTGACAGCCCCTCAGCACCTCCCACGCCGGGGGAGCATCACTCGGGCTGTGCCAGTGAATCACCTGTCCCAGCAGCCTGGCCGGGGACCCCCAGCTCCCTCCCTCCTCCTTCTCTCCAGCCTTTAAATCCGCGTGTGCCCCGCACTGGCTGTCACCTGCTGTCCCCTCTCTTGCAGCCCGGCATGGCCGAGGGGGAAATCACCACCTTCAGCGCCCTGACCGAGAAGTTCAACCTGCCCCCGGGCAACTACAAGAAGCCCAAGCTGCTGTACTGCAGCAACGGGGGGCATTTCCTGCGCATCCTGCCCGATGGCACCGTGGATGGCACCAGGGACCGCAGCGACCAGCACAGTAAGCAAAAAACCCTTCTGCAATCCAGGGCTGGGGAAAAAGGGGTCTGGACAGAGGTGTGTGCCACAGCACACCTGCCAAACACACCTGGGGGTGTACGCAGAGCAGGGAGGTGTGGTGTGTGTGCTGTCGTGATGGGTGTGCGAGCAAAGTGTGGGTATGGAGTATATCAATAAATAGATATAAATATAAATGTGTAAATAAATATAAATATATAAATACAAATATATAAAGAAATACAAATATAAAAATCTAAATAAATATAAATATAAATATAAATATAAATATAAATATAAATATAAATATAAATATAAATATAATAGATAAATATAAATATAATATATAAATATAATATATAAATATAATATATAAAAGTATATATAAACATAAAGATTATATAGATATATAGATATAGATATAGATAGATCGATATAGATATAGATAGATAGATATAGATTATATAGATATAGATGCTGATATAGAGATAGACAGATGTAGAGTAGATGTAGATGTAGATGTAGATATAGATATAGATATAGATATAATAAATTACAAATATTTAATATCTATAAATAGATATAAATAGTATATACATAGATATCGGTAGGCAATAGATATCTATATATATCAATAGATATCAATAGATATCAATAGATATCAATAGATATCAATAGCTGTGTGACACTGGCTTCACCTCATGGCAGGCAGACAGAGGGGACACAGCAGGGCGGGGTGACACAGGGTGACACAGAGAGCTGGCCCTGGCAGGGAGGGCTCAGGGCAGCCTGGCATCCCCCCCATTCAGCACCAGACGGAATTCTGTGCTGTCCTTGCACTGATTTAACAGCTCCCCCTTGGCAGGGTGTCCCCTTTGCTGTCCCCATCCCTGCAGTGTCACCCTGGTGGCTCCAGCCGTGCGACACTGGGACCTCTGCTGGGAGGAACTGTCCCCACAGCTGCCACCACTCGTCCTAGCCAGGAATCCTTGGGAATTTCGTGCTTTTTGTGCTCTCGCATTACCAAAAACTCCTCCGAGGATTTTTAAGCCGCTGCCCAGCAGAGCTCCTGCAGGGCTGGTCTCTCCCCTCTGCTCTTGCAGCAATCTCTGGGCGCAGCATATCCTGAACTTTTCCTGGAATGGGGCCGGGAGCTGCCAGCCTCCTATCTCGTTGGAAGGAAGGGCTGGGAGGAGCCAAGCCGACCTTACAACGTGCTAAGAAAAGCACTTGTATTTTCTTTAAACCACAAACACACATGTGGCTTCTCCCCCCAACTTAACCTTTCCTCTCGCTATTGTTGTTTTAACGGCAGGCAGTTTAGAGCCGAGTTTTAATTACAAACACTGGAAGATGAGCTCCCTGAGGCTGGATAAAGGCAGCGTGCTGCTCCAGCCTCCAGCCAGGAATAAACCCTAAAAGCCCTGGGAGAGGTTGGGTGATGACCCAAAGGATCTGCAGGAGACAGAGCTGGGCTCACAGACACGCAGGAGAGGTGCTGTGAGCTCAGCAGTGTCTCTGCAGCATTTCCCAGAGGTTTGCTGGAGTCAGGAGAGGTCAGCATCAAGGTGACATCTCCTGGGGGCTGCCAAGGCCATCAGCACCTACCCTGTGCCCTGCCTCAAGCTGCTGTCCCACAGCATGGATGGGTCACACAGCCCAGTCCTTCTCCCTCTGGAAAAGCGAATCCATGTCCCGGAGCGGTGCCAGGGCTGCAGCAGCAGCGAGTGCAGCAGGTCCTGCATCCCAGGACACTCACACCTCCCTGCCTGCTGGCCACTTGTTAGCAGAGCTCTGCCAGAAAGGAACCTGCTGCAAATCTCATAAACTGGGGTGTAGGAGTACACTGATATTTACAGAGGAAACTGCTGGAAGGGCTGTGTGCCAGCACACCAGCCTTGAGGAGAGGTGCCAGCTCTGAGCACCCAGGCCTGGAAAAGGATGGAGCTGCTCAGCATCATCCCTGCTGTGCAAGAGGAGCAGCCCAGACCGTGACTGGCACTGTGGGACATTGTCACCCAGCTGGGACGGGCACCAGGGAGGATCAGGGCACAGAAACAGCCTCAGTTCATGGGGAAGCCAGTGGGGACAGCAGCGCTCCAGCTGCTCTGCCAACTGCCCCTGGGCATTTTGTTCCAGACAAACACCACGAATTCTTATTCTTCTCTTAAATGGCCTCAGAATCAGGGGGATCTCTAAGAAGAGCAGAAGTGACTCTCTCTAAGCCTTTGCTGTCCGGTCCCACATCAGGATCCACATCCTTTACATGGGCATCCAAGGGACGGGAAGCAAACTTACCTGGACACTGCAGATTCTGCAGGATGAAGCTCATGCTCATCTCTATAAAAAAATCTCCTTTTCCTGCTTTCATCCCGTTACTTCATGGAAGGAAATCTCTGTACAGACCTGTAAGAATTTAATGCACAAGCTCCTGCCTCTGGACTCACTGCCCTCTGTGCCAAAAAACTCAACACCCCCATTGGCAGCAGGAGGGTCCCTCAGCCCCCTCTCTCGGGGACAGTTTTTAGAACAGAATCATCATTTTCATCCCAATTCCCTCTTTGCTCCCTGGACTGCTCCCCAGGCAGGTCCCAGGGCTGCAGCCCCTCGGGGAGTGCAGTGGGCTGGGCTTTTCCCAGGCATGCACAGGGCCAAGCATTCCTGCAAACCTGCACCCACACCATTTCCTAATTAACTATCATTTACTGAGCAGGAAATGGCAAAAATGAAGAATGTGAACCATTACAGCAAAGATTTCACTGGAACGGCTGTTCCACCAGGCCGAGAGGTAACATTGCCTTTTACCTCATCTAAATAAGGATAAATAAATTAAATATAAACAGGAAGGAAGGAGCTGGAGCCGAGACATCCGTTCATACTTCATTCCAACCAACCTAAATATTGCTGTTATAAATCTTGGGGGGAGAAAAAGCTGCCTATGAGATGGGAATGATCACTGGGAAGAGCTGGAATTTGCAAGTCACTGTGACTGCAGCCACAGCCTTTTCTGTTTCCCCATTCTCCATCTCCAGCTCACTGGATGAATCCAGCTGCAGCAGACTGCTGGAGGGGATGCTTTGGATCAGGGGTTTGCAGTGCAGGCATCTGCAGTCTGCTCTCAAAATGCTTCTTCATATGTCACTCCTTAAGTGTCTTGTCAAACCACATGAGAAATTTGTAAATTAGAGCCAGAATTAAAACCCCAATCTCCTGTGTCCCATTCCAGCAAGGCTGCCCTTGCTTTGATGTAAAATAGGGGGAAAATTGGTCTTTGGCTCTTAAGGGATGGCTGTGGGATTTCTTTGAAGAAGAGGGTACAAGGAGACACTTTTATTACACACTGTACTGTTTCCTATAAACTCTTTACAAGCCAGACTTCAACAAAATACCCACTACCCTTCCTGGCAGCCCTTTTTTTTCCCCTTTTCCTATTCTCCTTTCACAGTTGTTGTTTTATTTCCCCTCCCAGTTCAGCTGCAGCTGAGTGCAGAGAGCGTGGGGGTGGTGCACATCAGGAGCACGCAGTCGGGGCAGTACCTGGCCATGGACACCAACGGGCTGCTCTACGGCTCGGTGAGTGCCAGCATCCACAGCTCGCTCCTGCAAACCCCAGCACTCATGGGGCTCTGTCTGGGATTCTGGCAGCTGCATCTCGCTTTATTTTGGGGGGCATAAATAAATGACCAAATAATGCTTACTGCCCCGCCTCTGACAAATATTGTATTTCTATCTGACACTTGATGAATATTGTGTTTTATACTTGGAGCAGCAGCTGCCACCTGCTGTGGGTGTCCCTGCCCATGGCAGGGGGCTGGATGATCTCTGAGGTCCCTTCCAACCCAACCCATTGTGGCTCTGTGCTCTGAGCCTGCAGCTGCCACCACCCAGCTCAGGGCCAGGGCAGCTTATGGAGCACGGGGCTGATTGGTGACTGCTAATTAAAATCCTAAAATCACACACTCCTTGCAGGAGTAGCCCAGGGGAGCAAACCAACCTACCCCACGATTTAAATATAAGCTTTAGTGGGGTGTGACAATCTCAGAGGCAGGTCTGGATGGCATCTTAGAGGGGAGAGCTGAGCTGGGATTGTTGGGTCAGGATCATCCCCAGCCCCACAGCTCACTGTCCCTGGCCTGGGCTCTCTTTCAGCAGTTACTGGGTGAGGAGTGTCTGTTCCTGGAGAGGCTCGAAGAGAACCATTACAACACCTACGTGTCCAAACTGCACGCGGACAAGAACTGGTTTGTGGGGCTGAAGAAGAACGGGAACAGCAAGCTGGGCCCGCGGACTCACTATGGCCAGAAGGCAATCCTGTTCCTGCCCCTGCCTGTCTCACCTGACTGAGCCAGCCCAGAGCTCAGAGAGACCCCAAACCCCCAACCCAGCTGCTGCTGCTGCTGCCTCCCTAGAGCCCACCAGAGCTCCGAGCTTTAGGTCAAGGCTTTGCCAAATCCAGCCAAAGCAGAGCCCCTGTGCCCTGCACGAAGCTTTGCAGAGATGAGGGGGTGAGCCCTGACACCCTCCTAGGGCTCATGGGGAACCCTGCCCTCAGTGTGTGCCAGTGCCATGTGTGCCAGAACCCTCAGCTGTGTGCCTTTGTGTGCCATGACCCTCAGCCACGTGTGCCAGTGTGTGTCAGAACTCTCAGCCATGTGTGCCAGTGTGTGCCAGAACCTTCAGCCATGTGTGCCAGTGAGTGCCATGACACTCAGCTGTGTGCCAGTGTGTGCCAGTGTGTG
>PYHW01009477.1:214730-227543 GCA_013186435.1 Turdus rufiventris
GAATCACACACTCTGTGCTGGTTCCCAGGGAATCACACTCTTTGTGTCCCCAGGTACTCGAACGCCAATCCTCCCTGGATACTCAGTGTTAATGTATTTATCCATGCAGGTGTGTAGCTTCTGACAGCCCTTCAGCAATTCCGCATTGCACCTTCAGTGCCCTGACCAGGGCCAGCCTGGAGAGTGCCAGCTGGGCATGTTAATCTGAAGCAGGCACAGCTCCAGCCTCAGACCTTGGCCTCCCTCACAACATCAGTAGTGTGTATTTCGTGCTAGTACCTGCCATATGTTATTTGTGTTTATTTATTAAGTAAATATGTCTCTTCTACAAGCTGTTCATAAGTAATTCCAGGCACCTTGAGGCTGTCTCAGTGGCAGTGACTGGTGTGAGGGTGTGATGTACAACTGCAAGGGTGGTAGAGCACCATTCCCAGAGAGATTCCTCCCACTGTCTCCGTGTCTGGCTAGCTGAGGCTCTAAAAAGGGCACTGAGGCCCCTTGGTGGCTCCCAAACACCCTGTAAAGCTGAGTTTCTCCACTGCTGGCACAATGCACATCTCCCAGGCAGCTCCAGAGCCACTGCTGCCAGCTCAGAACATCGCCAGGACACTGCAGTGCCACACTCCACCCATCCAGAGCATCCACAGCCCCTCTGCAAAACCTGTGCCAGGGCCCCACGGGCAAGAATTTCTCTCCAATATCAAATCTAAATCTGCCATCCTTCATCTTAAAGCATTTCCCCCTTGTTCTATCCTGCCAGGAACAAGAGACAAGAGCTCCCTGCTCCCAGCACACCTGGGATCAGCCATCCCACATGGAGGAAGGAACAAAACTTTGCCTTGCATATTTCTGCAGCAGCAATTAGCCACTAATTGCTCTGCTAATTACTGCACTCCTGAACTTCTGCACTTGCTGCTTCCCAAACCTTCTCCCCAGCACTGCCAGCACCTCTGTAACCCCAGTGCTCCAGGCAAACAGGAGCTGGCACGGGAATGGTGGAGCCAGAGCTGGGAAGGGCTGTGGGAAGCTCCTGTGGTCCTTCAGAGCTGCTTCCCACCTGTGGGATCCACGAGGAAATGGGGGGAAAGTGAATTCTGCTAATCCTGCGGGTCCCAGCTGTTCCTCTTGCCAAGGGCCCAGCACAATATTGCCAGGGCAAGCACAGAGCTGGGCACAGCAGGGGGATGTGGGCAGCCAGCAACACCCACACTCCTCCTAAACACAGTGGTCACCTTCCCTGTGAGAGGCCGGGCTGTCACTCAAGTCAAAAAGTGAATTAATGCATGGGCAGGAGATGCAGGTTTCTAATTAAACTGGAAAGCTGGACTGTTTAATGCTGGATTTAGCTCCGCTGTCTTGCAACACCTCATTAACCCAGGGCACTCTCGTCAGGCTTGTGCTGCTCCCAAACCACCCCCGCAGGTACAGCTTGACACCCAGCTGGGGAAAAATGTCAACACCTGGCCTGAAAAATAATCCCTGGGGAAGCCACAGTAATTGCTTCAGACAGATGGACAAGCCAGCATTGCCTGGAGAAGCCGTGCTCACCTGGGGGTGTTTGTCCTTAGGGTGGGAGGCAGAAAAGGAGAATTGTAAGATTTAATAAAATCATTACAGGTGAATATCTTTCCCAGGAAGTGCTGTGACAGGGTTGCTGGGCAGGGCCGGGCTGCAGGCACTGCACAATAAAGAAAATAAATAAATAAACTCAGCCCCGCAAGCTGAACCTCCGGGATGCCCGGGAGGCACCGCACAATAAAGAACATAAATAAATAAATAAATTCAGCCCCGCAGGCTGAGCCGCGCGTCCCCTCCGGGATGCCCGGGAGGCACCGCACAATAAAGAACACAAATAAGCATAAAGAACGTAAATAAGCTCAGCCCTGCAAGCTGAACCTCCGGGATGCCCGGGAGGTGGCGGTGCCGCGGCGCCGGGAGCTCGGGCAGGGACCGGGAGATGGGACAGGGATCGGGAAATGGGACAGGGATCGGAAGATGGGACAGGGACCAGGTCCAGGAGATGGGACAGGGACCGGGAGATGGAGCAGGGACCGGGAGATGGGACAGGGATCGGAAGATGGGACAGGGATAGGAAGATGGGACAGGGACCGGGAAATGGGACAGGGACCGGGCAGGGACAGGGAGATGGGACAGGAATCGGGAGATGGGGAAGGGACAGGGAGATGGGAAGGGATCGGGAGATGGGACGGGATCGGGAGATGGGACAGGGACCGGGAAATGGGACAGGAATCAGGAGATGGGGCAGGGACCGGGAGCTGGGACAGGGACCAGGACCGGGCATCCCCCGGCGCTGCCGCTGCCAGCGGGCGGACACGGCAGCGCCAACATCTGGCTGAACATCTGGCGCACAACTGGAGCGAGAGGAGCTGCAGCGGTGCGGGATGCGGAGAAGCCCCCAGAGCGGGGTCAGGCTCCGGTAAAACCCTCATCCCACAGCGTGGCTGCTCCTTCCTCCTCCTCTCATCCCGTGGCTGCTTTGCCCATGAGCCAGGGCTGGCCCCAAAAACCAAAGCGAGCCCAACGAGAGAGCCTGGAACAGTGTGCTGTTAAAAACTGGGAACTGATGGGAATCCAGGCAAAGGAAAGCTGGGGTTCCTGTGCTTTCCTGAGGTTGGCATGTTGGAAAGGCTGCCGGAGGACACACACATCTCGGGATGGGAGCTGTGGGACACAGAGCTGGCACCACTGGGTGCAGCATCGTCCCCCGGGAGCCCCAGCCTGGCTCCTGGCCGTGCTCATCCCTCAGCTCTCCCTGGCACTGGGGTGTCCCCCATCCACAAACCCAGAGCTCCCTCCCCACTGACCCGAGCTTCTGCCAAAGCGTTTCGGGATGTCCTGACTGAGAGAGGCTCTCGGGACAGCACATCTGCTCCCCTCTGTGCCCTCACTCCCATTTTAGAGCCAGCATCTGAACAATTCCCAAGCTGAGGAGGGAGCTGGGAGTCCAGAGTGGTAGAGCAGGGTAAATCAGTTTGTTAAACAGGGGAGATTTCCATGAGGAAGGTCCCGTTGGAAGGATGGAGGGATTTGCCAGAGCCCAGCTTGCCAAACCTCAACCTCACAGCATCACCCCGGCTCCTGCAGCCTGGGCTCTCTCAGCATGTGCAGCAATTTGTTCTGGCTACTGAGGGCAGCTCGTGGCAAGTGCTAATCCCAGCTCTGGGGTCGAGCCCCTCAGGAGAGAGGAGAGGCCCCCACTCAGCCCTGGCTCCTCCCGAGCCAGCGAGCATCCCCGAGCAGCAGCTTTGTGTAATCCCCACACAAAGAGGTGGTCACTGCTAATGGGTTTACCTGCTTAATTCTCCCTGGCCCTTCCTGGCTCTCAGGGCTTTCCCTTCCCCACTGGCTCGCAGCTACAGGAAACTCTGCTTCCCACATTAAGCAGATTGTCTGCAGCAGGACAGGCAAATGCATTTATCCTGCTGAATTCCCGAGCTGTGACACCGCAGCATTTCCAGGATATGAATCCTCTGTCACTCACATCCTTCCCTGCCCTGCTTCCGGAGCTGAGCCACGACACATTCATCAATTTATCACAGAGCACTTCCCTGGGACCATCTGCTGTCACCCCAGGGGAGCCCTGCTGCTCCTGGTGGCCACCAGAACATCTCCCACCAAACATCTCCCACCAAACATCTCCCACCAGAACATCTCCCACCAAACATCTCCCACCAAACATCTCCCACCAGAACATCTCCCACCAAACATCTCCCACCAAAATATCTCCCACCAAAACATCTCCCACCAGAACATCTCCCACCAAACATCTCCCACCAGAACATCTCCCACCAGAACATCTCCCACCAAAACATCTCCCACCAAACATCTCCCACCAAAACATTTCCCACCAAACATCTCCCACCAAACATCTCCCACCAAAATATCTCCCACCCCAGTGCCCAGCACAGCCCCACATTAGAGGTTCCTGCTGGTGGGCACGCCTGGGACAAGCTCAAACACTCCCCACTCCCCCAAATTTACTTTCTGCAGAAATGATCCCAACCTGGGTTTCCTCTTCCTGCAGGAGATGAGGTGGGAAGGACATTCACGACCTCTGCCATGTGCCTCAATTAAAAATAGTCTCTAGGCTCAGACTAGTAAATGTTGGCCCAGTTTGGGGAGGAAGGGCTCTACCACAGCACTGCTGGGCAGGAAAATAATTTCCAGGCACAGCCATAAAAGTTACAGCCTGATAACTCAGGCTGCAAGGCTCAGGCTCCTTAGAGAACAAAGCCTCGAGCTCAGGTCCAAGCCCTGCTCTCCAAGGACAGCCTCAGCTTTCCAAAGCAAATCCCAGCACAACTCAAAGCCATCAGAATCCAATCGCTGCTCACTCGAGCACATCCCCCTTGTCACTGAGCATGGAAATTCAATATACAGGAAGAACTTGCAACAAAAAAATGAAATTCTGTTTATTTTCCTAGCTAGCAGGAGTTTGGCCTAAACCCTTCTCTTTTGGAAAGAGAGTCAGTAACTCTGTCACTTCTTTTTTTACCCTCCTTTAATTACTTTTCTAAGCTAAATGAGAACCACAAGGAAGGCTTGGGGCACTATCACAGCATCTTTGGCCAGATGTACCCGGGCCAAAAATGTGATCCCAAAATGAGACACTGAGTAATGAATTCTAAGTAAAACACTGTTTCACCAATTTTCCTCAGAATCTGGACAGGTTTTCTCCAATACAAAAAAAAAAATTTTTTTGCCTGGGAAGAGCATCCATGAGATGCCAGCTGTCATTGCAGATGCCTGGTGGCCAAAGGAAAAGGCACACAGACACTGAGTGCTGGCTTTAGCTCCAGCAGCACCATGAGGAAACCCTCCAGCCATGCTGCTGCGCTGGGGAGCTCAGCTCCTCCACACTCAGCCTTTAACTTGTGGGCTTTACATCGTGTTAAGCCCATCTAGACAGCAAAACCATTTCCTCCTGCTTAACAGCCCTGCTGCTCCTCCCCAGCTAAGCCCAGTGATTAACAGCAAAGAGCAGAGGAGTCCCCTGAGCAGCCTCTGCTCCCCCAGCCTGCTCTGGGCTGGGTTTCTGGAACAGATCTTCCTCCTTGGGACACACTGATTTATTCTGTGCCCATGGATGGGTCCAGACCTGGAACAGATCTTCCTCCTTGGGACACACTGATTTATTCTGTGCCCATGGGATGGGTCCAGATCTGGAACAGATCTTCCTCCATCTTTGGGACACAGAACGACAAATCTGCAAATAACTGCTGAAAACAGGCAGAAAAGAAGAAATGAAAGGAACTGAGGAAGGAATCTGCTGGGGGAGCAGCTCCATCTGGGCTTGGCACCAGGGCACACCACGCAGAAGGGACAATGGGCTCTGGGATCCTGCAGGGACCCGGCCAGTTCAACACTGAGGCTGCAGGAATTCTCTGCTGAAACAGGGGCCACACAGCCAGGGATTCCTGAAAAAACAAAATAGGTGGGTGTTCCCTCACTGCCCTGCCCTGGCCAGGCTGGGAAGGGTCCCCAGAGCAGGAGCTGGGGGCTGTGAGCAGCATCACCCCAGCTCTCTGTCCCACCAGCTCCCTTCCTGCCTGTGCTCTGCCATTTGTTTATTTTCTGTGCAGTTCATCCTGAAATGTGGCAGTTTGGGCTTTGGAGGCTTTCCTGTTCACTGGGGTAAGCCCCAGAGAAGGAATCAGCCAGCGCTGATTCTGTGCTCTGGCTTCTGCCAGCTCCGTGGGCTTTGGGGGTTTTTGTTTCCTGGCTTTTTTTTTTTTTTTTAATTTTTCTTCAATGGAACTTGAGCTTCTAACACTTCCTAGCTTAATATTTTCAAAAGTTAGAAATAAGAGAAAAAAAAAACCAAGCAAGCTTTGCTGAGATCTACTTTTCCAGGTTATGAAAATCAGAGAATCCCTCAGGATGCCAGGGGTGATTGCTGGGCTGTGCCAATGGAACAGCGACCACAGGGGCTGTTCTGGGGGAGGAACAGTGCTCCCCACCTCACCAGGACCTTCATTCTGGGACACAGCTTCTCTGTGATGATGACAGCAGGATGTACAGCCCCACTGGAGCAGTGCCATGACCATCCCCCAGCCCAAGGATCAAGAATGAGAATTAAAAGAAAGAAAGAAAAAAAACCAACTCTTTGAAATCAGTTTTAAGTAAACAAAAAATTGATCTCACAAGCTTCAAGTAACCACAAGCATAAATTTGGGGTTGGCTGGGCTCTGTTTTGGTTGGGCTCCTCTGCATCGCATATGAAGCCTATTTTAGGATGATTTGCTTGAGTGGTTCAGCACATCACCAGGGCCAACATGCATGCACAGTCACCCAGGGGCCACTGCTGTCCCCTGGGCCACAGGGACAGGCTGAGCTGCCCTGCAGGGCAAAGCCCCTCAGCCCTTGGGCTTATCTTCCACAACTCTGATTAAATCTCTGCCTAACTGGCATGGCAGCAGGTTGGCTGCATTCATTCATTCACTGTGAGCGAGCTGCTCAGTTGTGCAGAATCCCAGCACAGAAACTCCCCACTGAGATGAACAGGACGTGCTTTTAGTGGTTTAGCAGCTGAGCATCCTGTGTGTCCTTCTGACAGCTACGAGCCCCTCCACAGCTCCCTCACACTGCTCCCAGCACATCTGCACTCCTGGAGTAATTCAATATAAATATATATTAATATCAGCTCCAGGAGTTGGACTCAATGGTCCCTGTGGGTCCCTTCCAACACAGGATATTCCGTGGTTCTGTGATATATTTGTCATACATTCAGGAAGGCTGACTTTTCAAAGTGTTGCAGGGCTTGGAACAAGACATGATTAAAATCAGGAAAAGAGAAGAGTGAGACACCTCCCATCATTCTATGGAATAAAAACCCCATTTCTATCATTACAGGGATAGATCTGATACTAAACTCAGGCTGTCTGAATACAGGAAAAAGAAATGAGGATTCTACAAACTATTGTTGCCAGATTTTAACATTCCAAGGCAGGTAGGAAAAGTATTTCTCACCCATCAGAGGATCTGGAATTTCTGTGGCAAACAGAGAAAAGCTCATGGAGACACCAGGGCCAGGGCAGCACCTCACATCCCTCACCAAACACAGCTCAGGTGTGAGCACCACCTTGTACAGAACCTGGGTCTCTTCCTCCCACAACCCTGTGAGGTTTTTGTGCGTACCTGGATGGAAAGAATAATTCCAATTATCCATTAGCTGCGATTATTTGGCATTAGTGAGGTTCTGCATTTTGCTGCTGGTGCTTAAACCTTGCCATGGTTCCCTGAGGATGGCCCAGGAGATTTCTTAAATGTGATTTCTATCAAGATATTTAACTTTTTAATATTTTTAAATGCTTTTGCCAATTTTATTCCAATCCAATAGATTTTAATCTCTCAGCAGCATCTCTGTGGACAGATGTGAGGGGGCACAGGGGCAAAGCCCCCATCCCCAGGTCTTGTCCCCCCTGTCACAGCAGCCTGCAATGTCCTGGTGCAGAGCACAGCAGCTTCAGCCACCTGCTGCCAGTGGGGAATGACAATGCCAGGGAGAAAAGGCAGATTTTATTGTGTCTGGAGAGCTGCAGCTCCGTGAAGCTCAAGTATTTAAATAGACAAGAATCTTTTGTCCAGGAAACTGAGCACTAATAATAACATTTCCTCCCTCAAAGAAGGCTCCTTCCCAGCTGCTTTCCACGGTCTCTGCCTCCTCCTGTTCTCTGGCACTGTCCCAGACCTTGTCACCCCCCTTTTCCCTCTCAGCCTACACAACACCCCACGGTTTTCCAGGCTGCCTTCACTCCACGCCCCAGCTTTCCCTCCTGCTCAAACATCCGGATTTTCTGTTGGATTCCCTGCTCTGTTTTCTCCTCCAGGCTGTCTTGGCAGGCACGCAGCAGAAAGAGGAAGCCTCTGCTCTGGTTGTGGTGCCCAGAGCCATGGCCCACCCCAGACCCCATCCTGGTCCTGCTCATTCAGACATCCCACTCCCAGCACCTTGTCCCAAATGCCACAGCTTCCCAAAGCCACGGGGAATTTTAACAGGGATGAAAGAGGACACAGATGTCCAACATTCCATCTGCTCATCAACTTTCCAAAGCCTGGCCAGAGCATGGAGGTGCTCCAGCTCTCCAACCAGCTACAAATTATTGAATTATTCATTCATTTCCTGTGGGCACACTTTCCAAGTCAGCCCTACAGAAAATCCTCCCCAGGACACCAGTCCTGTGTGCAGTGTTGGGATCCTCTGCTGTGGCAGCAGAAGGACACTTGGGGTAGCTCATCCAGGGAATTTCCTGGAGCAAAGACCAAGCCTTCATTTGTTCCTGCCAGCACAGAACAATGTGCTGGAGGAGCCAGCAGCCATCGCTGGGAGAGCAGAGCTGTGGTTCCCATCTGTAACCACATCCCTGTCCCCAAGGCTGGTGGGTTAAACACCAGAGGTCCCAGGAGCCCAGGGCTGGGGGGTCCCAGGAGATGGGAATAAATACCCTGAAGGAAAGATGTGGTCAGAAAGGAGATCTTTTGGAAATCAAGTCTTACCTGGAGGGAGCTGTGGCTGGGGTGGAAATGAGGGGCTGGAGCAGGGGGTTGTGGCTGCCCAGAGATCCCAAATCCTTCAATATCCTGCTGCTGCTGGGAGCAGAGAGGCTCAGCACAGCCAGGGCTTTACAAGGTGACAGAGCTGAAAACCAAAGTGCTGGGTAACGAGAGGAAGAGAAAGAAATGAGCAAAAATAAAGGGGTTTAATGAAAATGTGTCTTGTTTCCATCTTCAAGGAGAGGAAGAGGCAGCACAATTCTTATCCATACTCAACATACTTATTGGAATTAATCAAGAAGAGAAAATTCACAGATAGAAAAAATATCGTTCAATCACGACTGAAGTGTCCTGACAGTGTGGGTGCAAAGTCTTTGTTGTTTCTAATAAAATAAATTGGGTTTAATGTTGGTTTGATCTCTTGAGTTGAACAGGATCACAATCCTACCCTGCCAGCCTCAGAGCAGAGGATGGGTGTGGAGTCAGGAAAGCTGCAAGATATTAACAAAAATATTGAAACTGGGGTCCAGGTTTCCATACACAAAACCCTAAAGAAACTGGATCCCAAGTGCCAGTTTTTAATTAAATACCAGTTTGGAATATTATAAAAATCCAGGAAGTAACATGTAATTATGCATCTACAGAGCTGATGACTCAAATTATTCTGTTGGTTTGAAATACAGCGTGTCCAAATGCATTTTACATATGTAATAAACTTGTTAGCTTAATAAATATGTGGAGAAAACACTGAAATCTGTCTGATTTTAGAAACAAGTGGCTAAATCCCTAACCCGCTCATCTGCATGAGAAAAGTGAAACAAAGGCTTCACTCCTTTTATTTTATTTTATTCTTACAGAAGTAATGATTTAGAAAATGTACATTATCATCAACACCATAATCACCATCCTGAGCCTGGAATTCCACGAGGGAAGCCTGCACTGCACACAAACTAAATCTACTGGGGGCTGTTGAAGCTTAAGTTCCCTAAGTATTATTTTTAAATTCCTCTCCATCAGGGATGTTTTAAGTAATGAGAGCAGCTGCAATTGTGGCTTTTTGGAAAGTGTTCTCCCAGCTTGTTCTAGAAAAGCTGCTCCAAAGGTCGTGGGGCTGGCTGGTGTGAAGGAACTGCATTTTAGCTGGCATCTGGCTGAGCTTGTATTTTCATTTGTAAAAATTGAAAAATTCTTGGAAGGACTCCACAGCCTACAAAAAAAAATGTTCTTCTTGAAAACTAGTTAGGAGTTAATGATAATTCCACTTTGGGCAGGAAGGAAGGGTTTAGGCTGGACGTCCCTGGGTGGGTGGGGAGGATGTTAAACCACAGCCCTGCTCAGGTCCCACTCCCAGCCCAGGCTCCTCTCAACAGGACAAATCCCCATTTCCAGGAGATTCATTAAACATCTTCCACAGAAGCAAACTGCTTTTATAAGCACTCACTAATTCTGGATATGGGACAACTTTCTGGAGTTCAAATCCAGCTTTTCCTTTGATACATCCCTAGAAGGAACCTCAAATATTAAATCCTGAGAAATGCAGACAAAAATCACATAAAAGCTGAGACATCCTGGATGTGCAATGTACTTGATAAGTGCAATGGGATCCCTCATGCCAGAGATACAGGGATACAATCACAGACACCACTGTGAAACTCCAGCTCTGATTTATCCCCACATTTAGCTCCAGCCAGGCTACAATTCTGGTTAGAGTGTCTATTTGTTGAAAATATATATATTTAACAATCTTAATGAGTTTTGGAGCAATTCTGTGTTGAGAAAAGAACGGTAGAACAAATAAATCTTTATGTGGAAGGACTTACTGTAATTTCCACATGAGAAAAAGGCTGGAGCACTGGAAATAACCAAAAGGAGCTGTTCAAGGACAGACAAACGACCTCTCCTCTGCATGGAGGGAAAAACCTGCCATGCTATTCACTTCTTTCCAATAAATGTCCAGATTTAAGATGGTTAACGTGGATTAGCAAAGGTTTAGAATCTTAGAATCCAGCTTGACTTTGTCTATTTGTTCACTGACAGAAATCACAGAACCACAGAGAATCAGGGAATTGTTAAGGTTGGGAAAGACCTTCAAGATGAGGTGCAACCATCAGTCCATCAGCACCATCATGGTCACCACCAAACCACGTCCTTGAGTGCTGGACCCACTTTTTTTTTGCACACTTCCAGAGGTGATGACTCCACCTCTGCCCTGGGCAGACTGTTCAATGCTTGACAAACCTTTCTGTGACTTTCTTTTTGGTCCTTGGTGGTATTTTCCAGGACCAGAGAGTGCTGATATGATTTAGCCATCTCTCAGAAAGCTCATAGTTAATCAGCAGAGAAAGACCGGAGGCCTTACTTGACGAGTTCCACAAGAGCCTTTATTTCCTGTGAAGGGTGTCAGGCAGGATTCTCTCCGAACAAAGGGCAGACAGTCACATTTATACGTTCAGGGGGGATTGAACAGCATCCAATCTAAGTGAGAAGTTCTAAAGGTGAACTGACCAATTACACAAACTAATTTCTAACCAATTATCTTCCAAGATGTTAGGAGAGTGACTAAATTCTTGAGGAATTTGCCTAACCTTGGTATCTAGGATACTTTATCTATTATAGTAAATTCCAGGGGCCAGGGGAAGATGGCTTTGGAGGAATTGTATCATCCACACCTTTCCATGAAAACATTTTCCTAATACCCAATCTAAACCTTCCCTGGTGCAACTTGAGGCTGTTTAATCTTGTCCTGAGGGACCCCAGGGCAGGCCCAGGAGTTCTGCAGCTGCATAGCTTTGTGCAGGATTTATGCACCAAGCAGAAATGAGGAGCCCATGAGGAGACGAAGCTGGGGAGCAGAGCAGGGCACCACCCTAGATTTGGGATCTGTCCGGCTCTGCTGACCCTCAAACCAGGGCACCTGAGGGATCACCACCCTGGGAGAGGGGAGTGACAATGAGACAGATGTGTCCTGCTAATTCCTTTGCCAACAGCCCACAGGATTTGGGATGTGCACATCAAAACCCCGACTGTCCCCTGTCCCCTGCAGAGCCGCACCGCGTCCCATCCTCATACATGTTTCATTGCACTTCTGGTAAACAGGCGCTGCTTTGGAGCAGTCTATGAAACAATTTTGTAAACAGCTCAGCTATTCTCCCTCTGGCCTGGGCAGAGCCAAGAACAATGTGAATTCAGGGATGGAAACCCTTCACCGCGGGCATGCCGAGGCAGGGATGCTCAGCCTTGCCTCCCCTCTGCACCAGGAGAGGTGGTGGGGCTGGATGGAGGGGAATGGTACAAAATGAGCCAGGGCTTAAAGTCAGCGAGCTGCAGTTGACGGGGATTGCAGGATCTAAGCTGGAGCCAGTGAACACCCCGGGCTGGATGCGCCCGCCTGAAAAACAAAAAAAAAATCCAATAAAATGGGCAGATGGTCCTGGAGACGCGGGGGGAAGGGGGGCTGGAAACAAGGAAACCAGATATTAAAAAATGTAAATGAGAGGGAAATTATAAAAAGCATAAAGCTCCTGTCCCTGAGGGAACAGCTGTGTATGCTAATCCCTCCTGGGCTGCTCCTTTTGGATCTCCCTTCCTTCCTTCCTCCGTCCCTCTCTAATAGCTCCCTTGTTCCTGCTGGACAAAACCGGCCCTTTGTGGCTGCTCTCAGAACAACATTAAAAACAGGAATAGGGAAATTGTAAACAGGAGGCTTTTGGCCTACAGGCCAAGGCACACACCGGCCTCTGAGGTCTACTTCATGCTAAGCAAAGAAACAGATCTTTGTTGCTAAAGGGATTAGGGCTGCGGGATTTGGGAGGCTGGGCAGAGGCATTCAGCTGGCCTGAAGTGGGGGCTTTGTAAAGAGATACCTCCATTCTGGCCCGGCAGCGGAAACGCCGCGCTCTTTATGCGCCGCGGTAATGCGATATTGTTGGGGGCTGAAGGGCTCTCCTGAGCGGGCCTGGCTGCTCAATGGCAAATTCTGTCCCTGCTAAATGGGTGGGGGGGGATTCCCTTCACTGGGGGGCAGGGAAGTGCCCATCTTTAACCCTGAGGTGTTTTCATAAGAGCCAGAGCCCGCGGTTGCGATGGGTGTCCAGATGAGCGCCCTGCACTCTGAGAGCTCTGCCTCGAATTCCTCCTCAAGCAAATAACACCGGCCATAAAACATCCACACCTGCATTGTTCCAAGGCTCCCTTAGCCCACCTCTGCTCCACAAACCCCAGCACAGCCCTTGGGCAGAACCATCCTCAGCACCACATCATCCCACTGCCCAGAGTTAGTGCCCTGCGTGGGGTTTGTGG
>PYHW01009477.1:227676-265235 GCA_013186435.1 Turdus rufiventris
TTTTTGTTTGTTTGTTTTAGAAATAACCAACCAACTCCTTCCTGCTGAACAATAACCTACATTCAGGTTTGCATCAAGATCATCCCTCAGCTGCACACAGCCCACACCACCTCTCTGTGAGCATTATGGATTTTTCCATGGTTGGCTCCTAATTAAATTGCCCAGCTGAGCTCAGGAGCCATGGGAAGCCAGGCAGAGCTCACAAACAGCGTGGTGCTGCCTGCCCCTGTGCTTCCAGGGGGAATCTCTGCTGGAAAAGACAGCAGGGAGCACTGAGCCTGCCACACTGAACCATCTCCATCAGCACAAACTCTGCCTTCCAGGCTTGGGTGCTCACACTCCTCTTAGGGGTAACTGAGAATTTTTCCTTCTCTTCCCCCAAAACTGAGAGGGTTTGCAGCTGGAAGGGGGCTCTGTTCTGGAAAAAGAATAGAAGCTCACTGCAGAATTTAGAAAGGAGAATGAATATGAAATAATTTGGGGGTGGCTGAGTGTGAGATTGTGCCCAGGCTGTGCCAGTGACCCAGTGACCTGCTGCTGGCTGTCCCCTCTGCCACCCGCCCTTCTCCAGTGCCACCAGGGCCTGCTGTGGGGAGAGGGAAGGGAAGAGCTGGGTTTGGCGGCACCCTTCTAAGCCATTCCACTTTTCAATGACACAAACTGGTCATATTGGAATAAAGTTCCTTAAAATCCATTAATTTGAAGTGCACAGTTTGGCCTGATAATAAAAGCCAACTAGCATGCAATCCATCTTTATTTTTTTTATTTTTTTTTTCAGGCACTGCCTAAATTTCGGTCTTCTTTTTGGCTCCAGTTTCAAACTCTCTTCCCAGGAAAATGTTTGTAAAAATAATTTGCTATAATTAGAAAAACATTTCATTGGAAATTCCTTACTGGAAGCCTGTCCTGCCAGCGGGAGCAAGGCAGGCTCCAGGACAGCTCTTTTGGTGACACGTTCCTGCTGAAATGACAATCCATGTTGGTGTGACAGGAGCTGGGCTTTGAGCTCCACTCCCACAATCCAAGGATTGTGTGTGGTTTGCTGCATTTATTACAAAGATCTGTTCATTCCAGTCCCTGTGCCTGCTGAGATTCCCAACTCCCAGTGAGAATGGGAATGACAAAAACAGGATATCTGTTATTTTGGGGGGTATTTGGGGTGATACCTGCTCAGGTGGGGCAGTGCCACTGACAGCAGGGGCTGGAGCTGTTTCTAGAACTCGGAATTGGGCTCAGACACACAGAGCCAGTCTCTGCATCCTGCCCTGGCTAACCTGGGAGCAGCACCCCTCAGGAGCAGGGGGAACATCACAGCAAGGACCAGGAGAATCTGGATGATGTCCCAAAGCCCAGTTGATATCCAAGTTTTAGGTGTGCCAGTGCTCTGAGTGAGCAGCTTTGTTATCCCATGTTGGTTAATAAAAAGGAGATGGCACAAAAAAACCCCTCTGATCTGGGACTCTGAGCTTTGAAAATCCCTTCAGGTCTGGGACTTTCCAAACACAGAGAGAAGGCTGAGGGATGGGAACTCTCTGACCAATTACCCGGCCATTAAAAGACCCACCAAGAAAGCTTTGCATATGGACTTTAATTATTACACCACAGTCCTGCCAGAAAAACACAAAAGAGGAGCTTGGGCAGCTCGGAGGATGCACATGGCTTGTGTAGGTGGAGAGACATAAGAGACTGTTTCTTTGGGTAGGAAGTGGATTTTCCCTCTCCTATAATCTTGTTAAATTACCCTGGTTTTAAATCAGTGATTTATATCTCCCTCTTCAAATCCAGAGTTGGGGGGGGAAACCCCAAACCCTCTCTAAACAGCCAGTGTGTGACAAGCAATACATTTTCACTTTCATTTACCCTCACACTGCAAAGTTCACTCAGCAAACCAGAAGTGTTAAAGGAAAATACTGGGAAGGACTGGTTAAAAGGAAAACCTTGGCTGAAGTGAGATGGAAAACAGATTTCCCAGGTTAGGTAAGTATCAGAAAATAATACATAATGTTAGACATCCGAAAAGGGAAGTAGGAAAATATTTAGGAATGTGCAGAACCATTTGCAGCCTAAGAAAAGCACAAAAATTCAGTTTCATGAGGAAAGGACACTGCAAGGAGTGTCAGGAGGTGCCAGGCTCTGGGATCCTCCTGGGAAATGGCCAAATCTGTGCCCAGCACGGCTTCCTGAGCTGGCTGAGGACACCCAAACAGATTTTGGGTCACCCTTTGGGTTTCAGGGAGCCTCCCTCCCTCCTCAACCCATCTGCACGTGTGTAGGTCCTGCAGCTTCCAGGGGGAATCATCTCTTAGCAACACTCACAAAAATAAAATAGAGTCAGACCCGGCACAGACCTGGAAGTGCTGCAGCCCACCTGCAGTGGGGAGCACTCCCAGTCCATCCAGTTAACAGCTCCTCCAGCTCCCAATTTGGTGAATCCCCCTGTGCTGCCATGGAGCACCAAGCTTTTGCTGTCTGAAAGCCAAATGTGCCAGGGCTGCACCGAAATCAGGGTGGGCACAGGTACAGGGAGGGGATTCCTCCCTCTCTCCTCTCCAGTGAGGCCCCAGCTGGAGCACTGGGTCCAGTTTTGGGGTCCCCAGCACAGAATGGACCTGGAGCTGCTGGAGTGAGTCCAGAGGAGCCCACAGAGCTGCTCCAAGGGCAAACAGCCCAAACACAGTGTGAGGTGTGACAGAGGGAGGAACTGCATGTCCCAGAGCCAGGAGGAGGCACTGACATCACCCAGGGACCCTTCAGCCCTGCTGAGTCACTGCTCTTCCCCCAGGAGCAGCAGGAACAGCACCCCAGGAACAGCAGGAACATCCCAGGAGCAGCAGGATCAACATCCCAATCCCAGTAGAAACACCTCAGCCCCAACAGGAACATCCCAATCTCAGTAGGAACATCCCAGCCCCAGCAGGAACAACATCCCAGCCCCAGCAGGAACATCCCAGCCCCAGCAGGAACACCCCAGTACCAGCAGAAAAATCCCAATCCCAGTAGGAACATCCCAATCCCAGCAGGAACATCCCAATCCCAGTAGGAACATCCCAATCCCAGTAGGAACATCCCAATCCCAGTAGGAACATCCCAGCCCCAGCAGGAACATCCCAATCCCAGCAGGAACATCCCAATCCCAGCAGGAACATCCCAATCCCAGTAGGAACATCCCAATCCCAGTAGGAACATCCCAGCCCCGGAGCCTTCGTGTCCCTGCTGCCTGCTGGGGCTGAGCAACGGAGAAACCCAAACCAGCCCCTTTCTGTTTCTGGGTGAGATGGATGGAAATCTCCAGGCTCCCAGTTCCCATGGGAAGGCATCCATTCCCTCCTGGACACTGCCCCATCCTCCCCCAGCAGTGCTTTTGTGGGATGCTGGTGAGCCCCTGGTGCCGTGGCCCAGCAGGCACTGCCAGCTCCCCTGGCACAGCACAGCTGGGACTTTGTGTGACTTTGTGGGACTTTGTGGGACTTTGTGGGACTTTGTGTGCCTGTCCCCACGGCCTGCTGGGGAAGGAAATCCCCCCACGTGGCTGCAGCACCCTGAGGGCAATAAAGCCATCTGTTCATGGAGGCAGGCCAGCTCCACACCAATTAATGGAAAGAGCTGCTATTAAAGGGTCTCTCCTCCATGCAAATCCCCTCTTGTAAACAAACCTGGCAGCTCCCAGTCTCCAAGGCAAGTTCCAATCTGATTAGTTACTCCACGTGCCTTAAATTTCCCCCTTACAGTTCCCAGTGAATAAAACTATATTTTGCTGAGATATATTAAACACTTACTGAATTTCACCTTGAGGTGTCCTTTGCAGTGATAATTAGTGGGACTGGGACCCCTCTGGGTGAAAAACAAGCAATTTAATTTGTTTTGTGGCAGTAGTTGTCCTCCAGACCAGCACCCACACAGCCCAGCACACACTGAGTTTTATCTCCCATATTTGCCCTACTCCAGACTATTTTGGGTGAGCACAGAGTGCAAGGTGTGTAGTTCAGTATATTAAAAACAGGAGGATGGATTCATGAGAAGGGAGTTCAGCAAATCTCCTGTGCCGTTCTCTGAGCAGCAATCCTGGAAAGCACCTGTGGGAAAAGCACCTGGTGCAGGTGAGCTCACCTGAGGGCTGAGAATTCCTGCAGAAATACACTCAGTGGGTTCTGGAAAAGCAGTGGGATGAGGAAACAGTCCCCACTATGGAGGAAATGTTTTTTTAACCAATGATTTAAATGTGAGAGCACCAAACTGGAGGCTCAGGCTGCTCAAGGAACCCCAAGGAAATTCCACAGCTCCTCTGAGCTCTCCCTCTCTCCCTCCACCAACACCCTTTCTTTTCTCAGATAATTAATTTGTCTCCTCAGTTTTTGAATTTAAAGACCCAAGTGTGAAAGCTCCCCAAATTGTAGCACAACCTGGGAAAAGCATCGTGTGCATCCTTTCCAGCTTCATCCCTGGGATGTGGCTCCAGCTCACCTCAATCCACATTATAAAGGGTTTGATCCTGAGTTGAAACCAGCCTGATTTCTTTCCACTGCTTTGTACATCACTTTTTTTTCCCTGTTCTGTTTAAAAACAGACAGGAAATGATAAAATTATGAGAGCTAACTGAATGTTAAGCACTTTATACCTCACAGATTTGTGTTTCTTCCCTGTAAAGCAGAGTCTGTAGATGTCACCTGCAATATTCACACGGGGGCTTTGCTGCTCCTGTCTTGCTTCAAGTCAGATCCCACAATCTTCACTCAGAAGTCCCTTTCCCCCCAGCAGTAATGGGTATTTCCCAAACATGGATAAAATGATGGTCCTGCAGTAGAAGACAGTAAGAGAAGGGTGAGATACATTTCCTGAAAGCAAAAAAGGATTTTCATTAAAGGTGAGCTCTGCTGTCAGCCCCAGGACTTCCAGGCAGCTCAGAAAAAGCATCTGCCCCTTGGCCTGAAGGACCAGAATAGTCTTACAAAAACAAAACAAATGAAAATGTGAAATTGTGGATGCCCTGTGTGCGGGGCTGAAGCTACCTGGAGCTGCTGAGCTGCCCTGAAAGCAGAAAACAGGAAATCTGATGGCCAGGGAAGAGTCAGTGCTGGGAACACTTCTGATTTTGGCATCGAAAGCGTTACAGAAAACTTGCCATAAAGTTCCTCTGAGGCTTTAATTTCCCTCCCCCCAATCTTCCTTTGATTTTGATCCCCTCCTTTCCTCGTGTCCTTTGAACTCTCAGAAAGGCACTTTGAAGAGATGTCATAAAGTGGGGGCTTTATTCAGGATCTCCTCTTTGATGCTCCTGCAGGATGTGGAGCCAGAGGAGCTGAAAGCCCAGACAGAGAGGAAAGGGCACAGAAGGAAAAGTGTGGCTGTGGTGTTTGGGACCAGCTCAGGGGCACGGGCACAGCCCCACCTGGATCCTGGGCTGCAGGGACCTGCTGTGGTTACACCCAAGGGGAGGAGAGGGGCAGCAGGCTGGGAATTCCTCACCCCGAAGGATCCCTGATGGCACCACGAGGTCCCAGCAGTGTGACAATCCCCTGTGCCTGTGGGAGCAGCTCTGTGCCACTCAGAGCATCTCTGGCAGGCAGCCCTCAGAGCCCAGCCCAGCTCCAGCAGTGGGGCTGGCATCGCCCTGCTGCCCTGCCCAGCTCCAGCAGTGGGGCTGGCATCGCCCTGCTGCCCTGCCCAGCTCCAGCAGTGGGGTTGGCATCGCCCTGCTGCCCTGCCCAGCTCCAGGATTGGGTGCTGGCATCACCCTGCTGCCCTGCCCGGCTCCAGCAGTGGGGCTGGCATCACCCTGCTGCCCTGCTCAGCTCCAGGATTGGGTGCTGGCATCGCCCTGCCGCCCTGCCCGGCTCCTGGAATGGGGCTGGCATCACCCTGCTGCCCTGCCCGGCTCCACGAGTGGGTGCTGGCATCGCCCTGCTGCCCTGCCCGGCTCCAGCAGTGGGGCTGGCATCACCCTGCTGCCCTGCCCAGCTCCAGCAGTGGGGCTGGCATCACCCTGCTGCCCTGCCCGGCTCCAGGATTGGGTGCTGGCATCACCCTGCTGCCCTGCCCGGCTCCAGCAGTGGGGCTGGCATCGCCCTGCTGCCCTGCCCAGCTCCAGCAGTGGGGCTGGCATCACCCTGCTGCCCTGCCCAGCTCCAGGATTGGGTGCTGGCATCACCCTGCTGCCCTGCCCAGCTCCAGCTGTCCCAACCATGACAGGTCCTGCTGCCAGACACAGAACTGTTATTAAAGAACCAAAAATGTAAATGATCCTATTAAACAATCAGAAATGTAAATAACTACCAAGAACACCATCCAGCTGATGGAGGGAGCAGGAGCAGAGCTCAGCACCAGCTCCTCAAACCCAGCAAACCCCTCCAAACAGCCTGCCCACACTGCAGTATCTAGAAATCAGAACCCAGCATCACCCAGGCTGGAAAGCCCTGTAAGATCACGGAGTCCAGCCTTGCTGCAGCCCAGGCTTAGGCTGGGTGACTTTTTCCCCTCCTGAGTTTCTTTCTGAATTAGGGTGGGACATTTCCACTGAAGCTGTTTGTGCAGCACAGCCCCCGTGGCACAAGGCCACAGCTTGGATCCTCTCAACTTTGTTTAACCTTTGCATAGGGAATTGCATTAACATCCAAGGGAACCTCTCAGCCAGGGACAAGCAGATGTTCAGGCATTAGATAAGCTACAAGCAAGCCCACGGTGTTTATCAGCAGGGACCTGGGGCTGAGTTTGGGTTTGTTATTTTTAATGGCTGACCAGTGATTGGAATTATTCAGAAATAAGTGAAAATTATCCTGAAAACTGCTTGAAGGGTTTCTGAAAGGATTTTTTTTTCTCTCAGCTGCTCCTTCTTACCTGCAATATCAATTTATGTTCTTTTTTTTTTTTAAATTACAGCCAAGTATCTGCTTCCAAGACTGAATGCAGATGCAGCTGGAACAGGAAATTTTAACTTGCTTCCAACCTGGGAATTTTGCACTTTAAGCTCGAGATAAGGAGACAACTTGGCTTTAAAGACACATGTCCCCTAACAAAAGCCAATTGTACTTCCAGAGGGGCCACCCCACAGCCCACAGCCCTCCTGAGAGACCAGCACTGCAGAAAACGGCAAAATCTAAAGAGCTCAGTAATCCTAGAGTGCATTTATTAAATTACTCCCACTTAATACACTGCTAGAATCACAGAAACACAGAAAGCTTTGGCTTGGGAGACCTTGAAGATCATTTATTCTACACTTTCCACTGTGCCAGGTTACTCCAGCCGGGCCTTGGGCACTGCCAGGGATGGGGCAGCCACAGCTGCTCTGGGCACCCTGTGCCCCCCAGGCAAAGCCACAGCTGCTCTGGCATTGCCCAGAAGCTCTCCCAGAGGACCAGGAGACCTGACAAAGCATCCATGGCTCTTCTTGGAGCAGCCAAGGAGCCTTGGGAGGAACCACGGCAGGCTGGCTCCTCCTGCAGCTGCTCCCTTCACACTGCCAGCCTCGAGGAAAGAGAAAAAAAATGAGGTAGTGAGTGAAAAATGAGGATTTTGTGACAGGCATTTAGAGTTCCTGACCTGTGGCAGATTTTTTAAAGGCACAATCAAACATCTAAAGCTGCAAATCCAAAAGCTGGCACTAGGGAGAAACGCAGCACCCAAACATTACCAAAACTCAGGCAGGGACTGAAGTTCCCATCTCCTTAAGCCCTGCTCACATGGGGCAGCTCCCCAGCACCTTCCCAAGAGGAGGGCAGGGGGCAGAGAGCTGCCCTGCCATGGCCAAAGCTCCCTGCAGCAAAGTAGGGCACACTGAAACGCTCTGCTCTCAGCTGAAGGTCACCACTGTCTCCCCAGGCTGCTCTGGGCAAGTGAAATGTGTTTACATTGAGAAGATGTGGAGAGGTTTTGGAGCTGGAAGTGGTTAGAGGAAAAACAGGCTGTCCAAGGGAGCAGGAGCATGAGCCTGCATCCGAAATGCTGAACGCCGAGGGAGGAAAGAATGAAAAATCCCAACTAACAGACATTTCCCTCAAAGGGCAGGAGTGTTAGAACTGCCTTCCCCACTGCTGGGCAAGCACTGGGACGTGTTCCTGTACAAACTGCAGCACTGACGAGAGGGCTTGGGTAACATTTGCAGAGGGCTTTGACATGGAAAGTCCAAATTTCCCTTTACGGAGGCAAAGTCTGACAAAAGCAGAATGGAAAGAGGCTTCTGACGGACAAAAATCGACTCCCTGGCACACACACAAGCCCACGCAAACTTTCCAGCCTGCCCTCCAAGTGTGAGCACTGGTGTTTCCATTAAGTGCCTGAAAGCTCAGAAAGCTTCTGGAGAAAAAGTAAACTCATGATTAGACCGAGCAGGACTTTTCCCTTGGATTTCTGCAGAATTCTTACAAGTGGTTTTGCAACGGGAACAGGGATTACCCGGCTACGTTTGTGGGTTTCTCCTCTGACTGCACTGCTAGAGGAGCACAGATGTGGCCATTTTAGGGTATTTGTCTGAAACCAGTGTTGGGGACATCTCTCAGAGGAGACTTCATGTGGAAATAAAACCATAGAAGAAATCACAGAATTATTCAGGTTGGAAATGCCTGTCTAAGATCACCAAGTCCAACCATTCCCCAGCACTGCCAGTGTCCCCATGGCTGTTAAATCCCTCTGGGGATGGGACTCCACTCTTCTTTCAGGGAAGAAATTTTCCCCAATATCCAACCTAAAGCTCCCCTGGTGCAACTTGGGGTAGTTTTTTTCATCCTGTACCCTGTGCTTATGAGAGGAGACCGACCCCACCTGCACAAACCAGGCTGGAAGCAGCCCTGGAGCTGAAGCCACAGTGAATTTGGAAAAGCCCAAACCTAAACCAGGCTGTCTCCTCTGCCCCAGCACGATCCCCCCACCCAGGGGGACTCCTGGCAGCCCAGGCAGGGAACACACGTTGACACGGAGGTTGCATCACACATCACTCACACAACCATAGCGCTGCCTGCACTGGAGAGTTATGCTGGAAGACTAATTAATGTATTTTGGCTGTCTCCTAATGAAACTCAGCAGCTGGAAGCAGGCAGGGTGCCAGCCCCATGTGACTGCTCCCTTCTCCCTTGGACTGGGTTCAGGAATCCCTTTGCTCAAGTATCCTCAAGTTGTCCTGCACGGCTCTTTCCCCCCCAAACTGAACTAATCAATGTCTGGCTGTGAGTTATCATGGAGGGAGAGGCAGGAACGTGCCTGGAAAAGCTGCTGTGCATCACCCAGGGTATGCTAGCCCTGCTGCCATGCAGGATTCCACTCCCCCATTCATCACCCCGCCAGCAGGAGCTGCCATGAGAGCAGCTCCGAGTGAGGTTATTGCATTCTTGACTTAAGCCCATTTTTCTGGTTTCCATGCAAACATCAATGAGTTTTAAAAGGGAGCATTCAGCCCAGACCTTCTGATTCAGACAAAATACAGTATCTCTCTATATGGGGATTATTCTCCTGCTTGGCACAGGGGGAATCCACTGGAATTCTTCTCCTCTCACACCACAACCCCTGATGTCCCACACATCCCACCACCTCCACTGCTTGCTGCAGCGTTCCCATTGCTCCAGGCAGGAGCCCTCCCTCTGGAAGCAGAGCAATAAAACGCCTGCAGCCCATCCATGAACACCCACACACGTACAGGTGTGCGCTGGCCCCGAGGACGGCAGCAATGTAAATATGTTTTACTCCTAATTATGGAAAGCACTTTGGCAGGAGGCAGCCGGGGACACAAAGAGCTACTGTTGAGGTTCCTCAGGCTGTGGCCTCCATTCAGCACACAATTGACAATATTTAGACAGCATGGGCTGGTTCCTTCCTTCACAAGGTGACTTCCTGGTCTGGCTGGGGCTGGAAATGACCTTGTGTTTGAGGACAAATCAAAGTGGGCAAAGGCAGCGATGCCTGCTCACTGCTGCTCCTCCACCATGCCCTGTCCCTGCTGCTCCTCCACCATCCCCTGTCCCTGCTCTCCACCCAGAGCCCCGTGGGCTGAGCAGAGCTGGGAGCTCTGGCAGGAGATGCTGCCAGCAGGGAGGCAGCACCAGGAGATCCCACTGGGACAAAAAACGATGGCATGCAGATAAACACTTATTAATCCCAAAGGAATCTCATTGGGGGTTTTGTGTCTCTCATCTCTCCCCTCCCATTTTCAGCCCTCCCCAGGCAAACTCTCCCCTCTGAGATGCTCCAAGGTTTGCTGCTCCTTCCCTGGGCAGCTTCACTCCCAGTCCCTTCCTCGCTGTCCATGCCCTGGTCCAGCCTGGCTCCTGTAGCACACAGGGCCAGACCACAAGGCACATTGACTTCTGGCTCTAAAACCAAATAAAAAGCTTTTCATTGACACTCAAGTGTAGGTGCAGCAAGTCAAAAGCCTTATTTTCATGTTTTACAGCGCTCCCACCTGAATAAATTCATTTTAAGTGCCACTTTTCCATTTGTGGATTATGAAAGGTTGGGAGGTCTGGATGCCATCACCAGGGACCAAAATGTAATATATTACCCACTGCAGGAGCCTGTCAGGGCTGCAGTACCCCACAGCCATGGGCACAGCTTTGCCAAGCACTGCCCTGGTGGCTCCAAGCATGACCAGAGCCCTGGGACACACAGACAGACACAGGGACAGACACACGGACAGAGGGACAGGTCTGCTCCTCCAGAGTGGGACAGGCCATAAAGCAATGGTGGGATGTGAATGTGACATGGCTCAGTGGAAAAAAATAAAATATTTCCTAATCCACCCACCTTCCTGCTCCCGTTTGCAGCAGAACGGCTCCGTTGCGCTCTGGGCTTTGCTCAAGGCACAGCCTGCACTGGGTGGGGAGGGGCTGCACATCCCTCAGGAGCAACACAGCCCCAAACCCAGGTGGGTTGGGATCCAGTTTGGATCCAGGGATAGCCCATTTCCAGCTACAATGCACGGCATCACCTCAAATTACAAATCACATGTACCTGTGGGTGTAAGTGCAAGTGCCTGAGGCAGATTTGGCACACCGACAGCTACGGGAGAAATCTGAAGAAATAAAGTGTCGTGGGATTGTTGGCTTTGCATGTATTTAATCTTCCAGTCATTTTTAATGATGTGGAACCACAGCTGAGGGGTGCTGGAGCATCGCTGCTGCCAGCCCAGAGGACAGAGCTGCTCTGTCTGCCCAGCCACGAGATCTGGAGCTGTGTCCACAGTGGGAACATGCACCATCCTCAAACTCACACAACACCCGCGAGCTCAGCATCTGAAGGATCACCAGGTTTCAACTCAGACCAGAAGCAAGAGGAGCTCCCTGTTTTTTCTGCCATAGAAAGGTTTTGACAGCTCTGAGCAAAGCAGGGGAGGTTGGAGTTTATTCCACTCGTGCAAGGAATGTCCCCTGACAAACCCAGCCGGCGTTTGGTGCTGCAGCACCATGTGGCTCCTCTCTCCTCCTCAGTAATGCAGGGACAGAAGCACTAGGTGGCAAAAAAAGCCAACAGGTTCTTATTAGTTCCAATGTGGAAATGAGCCTTAATGCCTCTATAAAATGTCAGGAGTTTCAAACCAACCACGACAGGGCTCAGCCCAGCACCAGCGTGTTCTGCTGTCCCAGTGAAGGATGGAAGGGAGGGCTCACAATCAAAGAAAAGGGGGAGAAAGGGGTTAAACCCCAAATTGTTACTGAATAAATAGTAGAAAAAAAAAATCTTGCTGGATTTCTGAGCACCATTTCCTTCCTGGCAATGACCGTGTAATAAAGCATCAAAATAAACAGTAATCAAAAAAATAAATGTCTGGAATTGGTCTGTATTCCAGATGAGAAACATCTGCAGGGGGAGATCAGCAGATCTTTTCTCTTTTTCCTGGGCAATTAGCTGGACAATTCTGCGCTCTTATAGGTAAAATTATTCTCCCAGCCTCCTCTATCACCTCATAAATTAAATCAGTATTTTTGCAAAGGAAGGTAAAATCAATAAATACCTCCAGATAAATAAGAGCAAAAGACTCCCCTGGACACAGCTGAGCTGTGCTCCTTGGGACCATTTCCTGTGCAGCTCTCCTCGTTTCCAACTGCACTTTCTCAAAAGGATGGGAGGGAAAACCAACCCTCAAATGTTTGAAAATTTAAAAGTAAGGTTATAATTTTTCCCGTGCTGAAATGAACGTGAGATAAGGCTGGATCAGGCCAATGTTCGACTGTGACTTGTTACAGACCATAAACAAGGACAGCCTCATTCATTTTGGAACCACCACTGCCAATTATGACAGCATTGTGCTTGCCATACACATTGATTAGAAAAGCTGTTTATTTGAACTAATAAAGCAGTAAATGAGCTGAAATTGTCTTTTCTTTATTTTTAATATGATAAATGGAATAAACTATGGGTACATCTGTTCCAAGCTTCTTCTCCACAACATGTTATGTCTGAAAAGCCTGAAAAATGTTCTTTTCTATTCCAACATTTCAAAGTAATGATTTTCTGCAAAGCATCACCTACAAAACATCCATCAGGCTTACACACTTTAATCCTCATTCTGCATTTAGTTCCTGTTCTGAGCTGAACCACATTCCATGGGGAGGAGAAAACAAGCATCAGCCTCCAGATAAATCATGGACAGGGTGCAGCTCTCCGAGGTGCCACAGAACCGTGGAACCTTCTAGGCTGGAAAAGCCTCTAGGACCCAGTCCCACTGTTAAACCACCACCAAAGTCCCCAGGTGCCACTTTCAGACAAATCTGTATCACAACAGGAAGAACCCAGAGGGACAGGCACGTGTTCTATTTTAGCCACAAAATTATTTTTCCCTCTCCCATTACCATTATTTTTTTAAACCTTGCTGCTGTCTCCGAGCCTCTCCCAGCAAATAAACCCCTGGTCATCTCCAGCAGGAAAATGCACACAAACCTCTCAGATTTTAAAAACATTTCAACCAAATTGCGAGGGAAAGTCCCTCCAGCATCTGTGCAGCAGTCCCTGCTCCCTGAGATCCCACACCATTATTCCACAGAGCAAATGCCGAACCTTTTTTTGCTGTGGTGACACAGCACATCCATAAATCCATATTCCAGTTTTGGGATCTGCCAGGATCAGTGCAGCTGGAGCTGGGAATGCAGCCCTGCTCCCTGCACTGCCTCAGAATGGGAGCTTAGCAAAATAGCAAATAGAGGAAAAAAGTGTCACCAGATAATGAACACCTTATTTTAGGCTGTGGTTAAGTAATTTGCTTTTCTGAGAAGGGAGTTTTTTATTGTATTTAGTGGGGGTTTAAGGGCAGCCATGGTGGAGTTTTTACATAAAGGAAAAGCAAACAGCTGAAGAGTCCTCCCTGGGCTTTGATCCTCCCTGCAGTGAGCAAACCATGAAGTGATTGTTAAATCCTAATCCGATTTAGAACTGCTTTTGAATGCTTGAGGGGAGGAAGTGCTGGCTCCCACCGTCCTTTCCAGCCCAGGGGTTCAGAGCTGAGTCACCCTGGCTGGGCAAAGCCAGGATCCCCTCCCTGGCAGCTGCTGGAGCCCAAAACACCTTGAGACAAAGCTTTAGTGAACGAATCTCCTCATGTGGGCACCTGGAGAAAGCTCCCCAGAAACTCAGCTGCAGAAAACAGGGGAGCAGGAGCCAGAGCCAGTGCAGGCAGTGACCACAATAAACTGCCCCAAAGGAGCTGCAGAGCTGTTTAACACCAGGTTATTCCCCTGCTGCTGCAGGAGCACAGCTCAGCTCACGGAATGTGCATCCCCACGAGAACAAGACCCACAGAACAGAGCCCCCAAGGGTTCTGATCCTGGGTAAAGCCCGGGACCTGTCCTGGGTAAGCCTGGCTTTGTGTGACAGACCCTGTGACAGCACAACCCAACCTGACACCAACAAACAGCCCTGACTCTCTGAGCAGCATTTCTGGCATGTGGATCCAGAGCAGTATTTCCCTTAGCACATAAAACTATTTCAATTTTCTCATCCAGAAATACCACTCAAAAGGGACCAGGACCAAGCAACCTGCAAAAATGTAAAACAACAATTGCTGAGCAAACTTCTGCTGCAGCATCTTTCCTGTGAGAGTCTCTCATGACATGCTGGCAGATGAATTTTATGCCACCTATTGTTTTTTCCACTTCTTTATTAGTCTCTGGACCCCTCTGGTTTGTTGTTGAGATTATCTAGAGATGCAGCTGGGCACAGGAACATCTGTATCCCAATGACCCCATTATTAGAGAGCTGTAGGACCCTGCCAGGACTGCACAGCCAGAGGTACAACCCTGATTTCAAAGGGTTTGTGGAGGAGAAAACCAGAACACTGAAGATTTAGGATCCTTACATCTGGATTCTGTCACTGCAGCAGGATAAAACAAAGCCATGATCCAACCTTGTTTGGTCAAGTGTGGATCTGAAGATGAGCAAACACATCCCAGCTCAGCAAGTTGTTTTCTGTGTACTCAGTCCACCAAGAGCCTGGTAGGAGCAGATTTCAACATGAAAACCAAGGCCCCAGGACACCAGGATTAGAAATGTACTGGCAGCTGGCAAGATATCAGAACAGTTTCCTTGGCAGTGATTTTTGTCCGGGAACTGTTTATAAACCCCAGCTCCAGAAGAGCTTTAGGGACTGAGTGTGATCCTTGCCACAGGAAAAGCAGGACGTGGTGCTGGCTCTGGGGACGTGGATCTTCAGGGGAAAAATGAGCTGCCATGGGCTAGAGCACGTCCAGCCATGGCTGCAGCTGCCCTGGTGCTGCATCCCACCTTGGCCATGGTTTAAGAGCTGCTCTGAAAGCCCTGATGCTCTCCAGGATGCTCCCAAAGGTAGGAACAAGGAAAGGCAAGAGCAGCACCCTCCCCTCCTTTCCAACTTCTAAAGAGCAAAATAACCTTTCCTTCAGGAGAATGTGCTTTTGTAGCAAGACTGTTCCATTTTTTTGAAATGATCTCTTTTCAAACAATTGAAATCCACACCATATGCAAGGCCACGAGTCAAATCTCTGCTTTACATCACACACGGCACTTTTAAATGACATCTCCTTTTTCCGGGGTGGAAAATCACAGTCAGCATTTGTGTATAAATATTATTACACAGCTTGAATGTGGAAGCCAGGAAACAGAGAGTGCTGCATGACAACGTGCTAAAAATTCCTTGCTGCATTTTTTTTTTTTTTTTTTTTTTTTTTTTTTTTTTTTGTGTGTGTGTGTGGAGAAGCCAGCCCTGTTTGTACAGGGATCCCATTGTCACACAGGAGTTGTGCTCGCAGCAGCTCAGCCAGGACCAACACGTCCTCCTGAGTGAGCAGCACGGAGGAAATTCTCTCCTCAGCTCCTGAGACTCATTCAGTGCTCTCCCAAAAATTACAGATTCATTTAACCTGTGCATACATTAAATCCCAGGCTATTGTCATGTTCTGAGTGCTCATCCACCTAAGAACAGGAATACAATAATTAGGAGGGTGAGCTTGTCCTCCAGAGAGAAGCAGATGAAGAAACTGCTGGCACACATTCTCTTTAAAGTAATAATAGCATTACTTATCTTAATAATATTGCTTTATTCGGATGAAAGTACATTTTATTAGACAGATTTTCAACATCAACCGTCCCCTTTCATAGCCCACAAGTGACTGAGAGGGCCAAAGACCAGGCCTGGACTTTGTTTTGGGCTGAGATCAAGCTTAGGGTCGGTTGCTGTGCAATAGCTTGAACCTGAGTGGCATCAGATCCTCATTTCTCCTGGGATGCTTTAACTTGCTATTCCAGGGCTACAGACACAGAAGTTTAATAGCCCAGGGCTCTTCCATCTCCAAGGAACAAATGACAACACCTGAAATTGAAATCTCCACCCTCCAGATCACCAAACCTTAATCCCTCCATATCAAATGCTCGAGTCTCTGCTGCTAAAAATATCCAGAACGACGCCGGCTCTCCAAGCATCCAGAAATAGTGGTTGGTTTTTGAAAGCCACACTTCCATGTGTCCACAATGTGCTGCTTGCCTTTGAAAACAAAAACACTTCCACTGGGGATACACACTGTTCCATCAGAGCACAAAATCCTGAATCAGGGAGAAGCCACGTCCGGCACACACCGATCACAAACACCCAAAAAAACCCAGAGCATCTTGGGGATCCTGCAGCACTGACATCAAACTGCTCCAAAAGCACCAAGACAATGAAAAATGAGCGAGGAAATCACCCCACCACCAAGAGAAACAACCACAGGATGGGCAGAGTGTGCAGTCCCTCATTAAGATTATCCTTAAATAATCTCATTACTTTCCTGCTGGACAAAGCAAAACCAACTTGTCAAAGGTGCTAAAGTTACTTCAGGTTTAGTAAGAGAGGTTGGGACAGAAAAGGGACGCATGACACCCTCTAAAGAATATTTTTAAGGAAAAAAATGTGGCCGGAGCAGTAAAGTGCCTGGGATGGGGAATACAGGAAAAGTGGAGCAAGGTGGGGGTTCAATTCAACCTTTGTTTCACCGCTCTGCAAATCTCCCTAAAATTCCTGAAGACAGCAAAACCTTCCCCTTTGGAGCTTCCAAGCTCAAAAGAGCCCACAGAGCTGGGCCAGGGCCTCCTGCCAGGGTTGGATGAGTGGGACACATCCACATAATTTCATTATCACTGAACTTGCTGAAATAGGACAAAACATCTTGAGGGGTTCCCTGTCCCTTTGGCTGCCAAGCTGCTGTCAGGGATATCAATTTGCAGACCAACCATAAGAATTCAACATTCCTGACAATTCTGAGGGCCAAGATCTGATTTGATTATGAAAATTCAGGGTCATTCCCAAACTTTATCCACTCTGGTTCTAATTACTTCGATAACTGACACAAGTTCTGAGGTGAAATCTCAAGTCTCTCTCAACACATGCTTTAATGAAAAGAAATTCACAAAACCGAAGGATAAACAGGTCAAAATGAGTACAAATAAGTTTTCCCTTCTAACATTAACCCTTTCAAGGGGTACTGGGTATCAGTTGATGGTCTTGGGAAGTGTTCCCATCCATTGCATGGACAGAGGACTTTGCTTTAAAACTGAAAAAGTGGGGTTTAGACAGGACCGAAATATAAATCTCAAAATTCCCAAAATTCCACAGCAATAATTCACACCAGTTTCTCCTCCCTGGTTTTCCCAGTTGTCCCACAGATGAGCAAAGCCCCTGCAGTGTCTTGCAGCAGAGCCCAGTGCAGACGTGCCCAGGGGCTCGGGAGCATTTCCCCCGGAGGAACTCGGCTGTCACATCCCATCGCTTTTGGAACTTGGGCTATTTTTGCCCAGTGCATCATGCACTGCTTGTCCTCTGGCTCTCAGTGCCAGGATGATGACTAACTTTCTCCCTCCACTTGTTCCCTCCACCCCTGAGAACATTCACATCCATCTGGAGTTTCTCACAACAAAATATTTTTCAGCGAACCAAAACACCGTAAAACAGGATGGGCCAGGCCAGCGTGGCGTCCTCCCGGCTCCTGGCAGGGCTGGAGCCTTCACCCTGGGCTGGGGAGGCTGCTCTGAGCCCAGCCTGGTCCCCTGAGCCCAGCCTGGTGCTCTGAGCCCAGGCTGGTTCATCTGAGCCCAGCCTGGTCCCCTGAGCCCAGCCTGCCCCTCTGAGCCCAGCCCGGTTCATCCGAGCCCAGCCTGCCCCTCTAAGCCCAGCCTGGCTCTGCAGGGAACCCCCCTGGGCTGCCTTTCCTCAATCAGTGAGAGCCTGTTCATTATCTGTGCTTTATTTACTTCCCATTTTAAGAAAAATGAAAGAGAATCCCAGACTGGTTTGGGGTGGAAGGGACCTTAAATCTCACCCATGGCAGGGACACCTCCCACTGTCTCAGGCTGCTCCAAGCCCTGTCCAACCCAGCCTTGGACATTTCCAGGGATCCAGGGGCAGCCCCAGCTGCTCTGGGCACCTGTGCCAGCCCTGCCCACACTCCCAGGGAAGAATTCCTGCCCAAATCCCACCCAACCCTGCCCTCTGGCACTGGGAATTCCCTTTGTCCTGTCATTCCATTCCTCTGCCCTCCCTTCCCCTCCCCTTCATCTCCCTCTGAAGATGCTTCCCCCAAATATCTGGATCCTACTCAAAGATTAGAAAGCTGAGGAGGGCCAGAAACAAAAGTATGCTATCAGCTGAACCGCAGTTAGTCACATTAATTTCAAATACTATCTGCTTTTGTTCATCAGCAGCCAGGGCTAATTACCATGCTGAGGAAATGCATCCCCTCACAGGTGTTGTCCTTTGTGCTGTGAGCCTCTGACACTGATAAATCCCCCACTTGTAGGAAGGAAGAAAACTCTGAAAGGAACCAGGAACAGCAGAGAGGAAGAAGGTGCTCAAAAAAGAGCTCATGAGGAAAAAAGAGGAAAAAAAAAAAAAAAAAAAGCAAAAAGGAAAAGCTGCTGAGATCCATTAAAGGCAAATCATTTAACATTTACTTTTCCTTCTGGTGCTGTTCTAAGTTTCCACATTACTGCACCATTAATTAGGCAAAACTACAGGAAATGATGGGTATTTTGACAGAGCATCGACTGCTGGACTCGGCCCAGCAGAGCTGTCATAACATCCTGATATACAGCATGAGGGGGCTGTGGGCTGCTGGGCTTTTAAAGAAAGAGCTAAACCACAACAGAGCACTAAACCCCAGAAATTCTGTCAAAGGCAACAGGTTAAGGCCACAAAGAAAAGTGGGGTTTAAGTGCGAAAAAAAATTTCCTTTCAAATCGCATATTTTGCAGTCTGTAAATTTTTAATGGATATAATCTGGGTATTTTCAAAGCACAGACAGGAGGAAATTAGTCAGGAAAATATTTAAGTGTTAGAATATGGTAATTATATACAATTATGTGACTCTGTAATACCCAGTGATACTTCAGAGAGGGAAGGGTCGGGTTGATTTTGTTCTGCTCTGTACCCAGAGGAGGAGTAAACACGAGGGATGGAAAACCAGGGGAGTCAGAGCTGATCCTGCAGGGACACACAGACCCCCCCTTGTCCCCCTGCAGCCCCCCAAAACTCCATCAGTGCCCCCACAACCACCATCAACCCTGACCATTCACACCAAACCTTAACCTGAACAAACTCCAGCTCCTCAAGGAATGGCACTTTCCTAAGGGAACTTTGACTTGGAGGAATATTTTGCACTTGCACTTTATTTTAGCAGTTCTAAATCATGAATGAAATGCTGCATTTCAGCCTTTGCCAGTGTGATGTGTGCTGCAGATCCACCAAAAACCAAACCAAGTCAAGAATGACAGTGTGGGGCTGGAGACAGGAGCCACACAAACCAGATCAATGTCCCAGAGGAGCTCTGGTTAAAATGTGCAGTTAATGAAACCTCACCCATCCTGGGCAGCCAGCAGAGAGCTACAATCCACAATGATTTGAGGGTATAAAAACCCCAACCCAGTTGTTTTCCACCAGCACAGCCCCTGTCACTGCAGCACACAGAGATTTCACTGAATCTTTGCATTTTAGACCTTAACCCCAGAAATAACAGCAATTACTCCACAGGGATACTACTGCAGCAGCTACACTGGGATTAAATATTTTTGCTCCAAATTTTATAAACTCCAAGCCAGAAATGCAGGAGGAAAAAGACCCTGGTGGTGCCTTGGTGATCAAACCACCCCCAGCTCCAGGGATTTATCCACTGGCCCTGCAGGACTTCAGCTCTTCCCAAAGAAACAGCTCCAGCATCTTCCCCAGCAAATCAAAACTGGACGCAAAAAACGCTTGAAAACTGAAAGATTATCTAACTAAAGAGACCTTGGAGGTTGTTCTGATGTAGTTTGATTTTGGGGAAGGTTCAATTCTACAGAAGGAGGAAAAACAAGAATATAGCAGTAATTTATCTGAGCTTTTTATGCTGATACATGAATGCAGCCTGGCTGTTACTGCCTGTGTATCTCAGGTGGAAGACACAGCCCTTACTCCTGCCACCATAAAGATGGATTTGCTGTTTGCTTTTGGTCACTTCAGTATATGTGCAAAAAAAAAGTTGAAGTGTTTGCTCTGCTGTTCATTAATTACGTTATGCAGTGAAAAGTGATGTGGCTTTTTAGGAAGGGCTGAGAGGGTTTTGTGGCCAAATGTAGCTGGGTATTAAGAGGGTTTAGGAATGGATGAAGCATTTTTCAGGCTGCTGTCAATAATTTGTAGCTGTGTCCACGGACTGGAGAAGTGAGAACAATCCCAATGCTCAGATTTTTCAGGCTCAGCCTCTGCTATAACAATACAGACACCAAAAACCTGCAAAATTCTGCTGCATGGCCAGCATGACTTTTAAGGTCAGGACTTTTCCACAATGTTGCTTTGTTGGCCAGGGAACACCATTTCCTCCCTGGGAAAATTCATTTCTTATTCACAAGTGAAGTGATGGCTGCTGAGAGCCCTGAGCCAGCAGGTGCTGCCATCTAAAAACCAGATATCCACCTGTCCTGAGCCCAGAAGTGCATAGAAAGACAATTCCCAGCTGTGGCAGAGAGGGGCTGTGCCCTGCCAGGGGACCACCATGGGACACAGATCCCATTTGCATTATTGAGCTGCAGATGGCCAAAATCCCTGTGCCTGCCCTGCAGGGATGCTCCACAGAAGGGACCCGAGCTCTGTCACAGCCAGGGCACCTGGGGAGAGCTCTTGGACAGAACGTGGAGAGCAGCGCTTCTCCTGCCCTGAAAATATGTTTGCATTTGTTCACTTAGCTGCTAAAAATGCTCCAGTCACATGGGAACGCCTGGGAATGCAGCCCAGGAATTTCGTTTGTAAGCAGAATTGTGTTTCTGGAGACTATTGACCTGAACTGTAAATAAATATTCAAAAAAATAAAAATATGGATATAGTCACAATTTATGGTGCTTGAGACGATCGAGTCAATCAAAAGCAGGTGAAATATTTCCTTCCCTGAGCTACTCTCAAGTGGCTGAATCCTACAGGTTGGAAAATAACCCACAGCCCTTCCAAAAAGATTGAGCAGCAGGTCCAGTTTCAGAGCTGGATCCCATGATGGGAAAATCTCAGATTGGGAGTGTCTGCTGCTCTGATAACAGCGCTGCTCTTGTGCCAGCAGGGCAGGGAAGGATCCCCCAGCCCCAGAGCCCCACTCATCCACCACAGCCAGGCTGGCCCTGCTCTCTGCCTGCACAAAGCTCTGCAGAGCAGCCAGTCCAAAACCCCAGCCCTGGTCAGGTCCCAGCTGCAGAATTTGCATTTATCTCAGTGGAATTTTTTATGCCAGCGAACGGCAAATTGCTCTGGTATACTGAGTTCAGCTTTTGAGATGATGACACAGCCAGCACACAGCAAACATTAGCCAGAAAACATCTTCAAAGCAGCAAAACTCCAAAAAGCAGGAGCAAAAGATGGGACATTCAGGGGGGATTAAAGTTACCAGAAAAGTCAGATATAATTGCAAAAAACAAACAAGTATAACACCCAAACCCTCAAAAAACCTTATATACTTTATGTGTCCAAGGCCAGGTTGGAGCACCCTGGGATAGTGGAAGGTGACCCTGCTCTCCAAACCATCCCAGGATTCTGTGATTTGCTGTTTTCCCCATCCAAATTTGCTGCACAGATTTTTGTTTAGGTTTGCTTCATATTTTTTTACACCACTCATAAGGAATTGGCACAGAATTCCCTACCACAGCCCGTGGCTGCAGCACCATTCAAGACTAAAGAGCATCCCTTCCAAAATCTTCTCATCTTCCCTGAGCTGCTGCTCCCAAATCTCCACTGCTCGTGTTAAAACCCAGAATAACCCTGGAGGCTCCAGAGCCAGGTAAGGGCACAGAACTGCGAGGGAAGGAAGGAAACGAAGCAGTTGGTGTTAATTATGCAAAACGAGCAGTGACTCCAAGGATGTGAGTAATGTCTGGGTACAACAACAGGTGCCTGATAAGAGAGGAGGAAGCCCAGACCTTTCATCTGCGCCAGAAGCTGCAGAGATAACGATTCTCAGGCACCCCCAGGGCAGTTTGCAGAGTTTATGAGGTGGTTTCATAACAGGAGGGGATGTGCTGCCCGTGTCAGGGCCTGGCTGCCAGGGAGATGCCCCTGCTGGTGCCAGGGCACTTCAAGGCAGCGAGATAAAGCTCAGGAACAATTGTGTGTGTCCCTGCTTGGATTGCCACAGGAATCCAGCGAGGTGACACCCTGGGTTACACCACCAGGCTCCTCTCTCTCTTCTCACAGAGGCTGCAATCCAGATTGAAGCTCCTGAGAGGTTTCTCAGCAGCTCCCATCCTCCAGATCCTGCCCATCCCACACGCCCAGCCCTGGGATTGCTGCACCCCACAGCTCAGCAGGCACTGCTGGCTCCTGCCTGGCACCTCTTTGGTGTCCCCTGCTTTCTGCTTGGCCCCTCAGCACGTTCCCACATCAGGCTGTGCCCCAGATCCCATGGTCCCACTGTTTTCCCAGCACTCCTGTGATCCCACACCAACCCCCCTCGCTCATCTCTGACAGCAGCACAGTAACTGCTGGTTGCAATGCTCAGGGGGAGGAGAATTCCTATAGCAACATCCAAACAATTCCTCTGACTTATGGATGACAAATATTTGGCACAATCCAGCAGCACTTATCAGGACTAATCCTTCCCACTCTGCCTGTGGCTGGGGGCATCACAAGCATCCAACAAATCAGGAATACAGGATGCTGCCCCAGATGGATTCTGCAGCAATGCATTTCCATTCAAGGGGCGTATTGTGTCAGTAGATTAAAAGAAACATTCCATTTCCCAGGTTTTATCAATTATTTCTAAGAGGTGATAAAATCTGAAATTCTCATTTTTCATAAGAAAACTTAATCTACAGTTTCCATTCTTATAACATGCATGGACGGCAATGATAAAGTAAATAATGAGAAGGGAAAGGTTCTGCTCCTCCTATCACCAAGAGATGGCAAAACCTCCCCTGTGGACATCCTTGGGCTCTGAAGGCCAGGCCAAGGCTGCAAACACCTCTTGCACAACAACCTGCAAATGAGAAAATTCCCCAGCAGGATCAGCCGAGACAGGGCAGGAGCTCCTTCCCCACGCTGAGTTACTGCACGGCTCCTCCAGCCAGAAAGGATTTGGAGGAACACGAAAACCTCAGCAGATAAAGTCTCCACATCTGCTCCTGATCCAGCTTAAAGACAGCAGAATGCCAAGTGGGCCAGGATTTAAGGCAGAACACGGCTCCACGTCCAGAACGCCTCTGAAGCCCGAGTTACGCGTTCCCCAGGGGGTTGCACTTTCACTTTCCTAAATTGCCTGCATATTTGCTTTTTTCTGATGGCAGATTAGGAACCATGCATTTCCTTAAACCGCCAGCTTTGGGCCAAGACACACACGCCCTGCCTGGAGCTCTGCCAGCCCACACAGCAGAGGCAGAGCTGGAGATGCACGTTCAGAGCAAGGGGAGCCCAGCAGCCACTGACTGCCGGGCACTCACACAGCCCAGCTCTCCCAGATGTACAAAAACTGAATTAAAGAACCTTAGAGGCAATGCAAGTGTGGCAGCACCACGATTCACCCCAGAGAAGAAATCACCATCAAAAATCTGTAGCCATTTCAGGGTTTAAATGGGCATGAAATGAGTGAGCAATTCATTTCTTGCACGAGGAAGGAGGCAGAGTTCTGTATCAGCAGCACTGCCAACATGTATAAACCTATTACATGTCCTGGGAGAAGTGGGATTTCCCTTCAAGCCTCAGCTTCCAGAACCCCACAATGATAACAGTGCTCCTCCCTGGCACTGCAGCAGCCCCAGAGCCTCCTCCCCACAGACACAACCTGATCTGCACAGCAGCACGAGGAGATTTGGGAAGCAGACAGAGCATCAGCAGAGAGGGGAGACACCAACCCTGCCCTGCTCATCCCAGCACAGCAGCACAGGCAGCTCCAGCTCCCCCTGTTTGCAGAGGGACTCCAGGAATGTCCAGAGCAGTGCAGAGCATCACCACCCTCACCCTCAGTGACCCCCAGCCCAGCCTCTGGATCCTGACCCAGAGCAGAGCAGAGCCCACTGGTAAAACGGGAACAGCAGCTTGGAGGAATCCACACACAGCTCCAGAATCCACACACAACTCCAAAACCCACACACAACTCCAAAATCCACACACAATTCCAAAATCCACACTCGTCTCCAAACCCACACACATCTCCAAAATCCACACACAATTCCAAAATCCACACACAATTCCAAAATCCACACACAACTCCAGAATCCACACAATTTCAAAATCCACACAATTCCAAAATCCACACACATCTCCAAAACCCACACACATCTCCAAAACCCACACACATCTCCAAACCCACACACAATTCCAAAATCCACACACATCTCCAAAACCCACACACATCTCCAAATCCACACACAATTCCAAAATCCACACACAGTTCCAAACCCAAAGCCTTGCGTGCCTGAGCATAGCAACCAGGCTAAGATGTAGCATGAAACACCTTTGTCCATAGGGGAGAATTAGTCAAATAATGTTTTCAATTCATCTTAAGGAAGAGGTGAATTAGCTCCAAGATTTACAATCTCATAATTCTCTGCTTCAAAAGGTTTCATCAATCCACAGCCACACCAGCAGCATTCCCAGTTCTCTCTCCCCAGAACCACACAGCCAGACCCCATTTCCTCCTCCCTCCTTCAGACACGGATAATAATTTTTGTTTCCTCTTTTCAGTTTTCTTGCTGGGGGGTTTCGGGAGGGCAGGGGCTGTGCCTGGGGCTGCTGTGGGATTACAGCACAGAGCAGCTCTGCAGGCGGCCGGGGGCTCGTAGGGAGATGCTCAGTGCACTGCAACAAAGGACTTCCCCCGGGTATTGTGCCCGTGGCCCTGGAACACAGAACTCGGCATTCAGAGATAAAAGCCTTGGATTCAGAGGCGCTTGACTCTCCCACTGCTGCAGCGTTACAGAACACTGGCAGCACTCAAATCAAGGTGCAGAATTTACCCTGTGTCAGTGTTGCAAAATGATGGGAGCAGAGATTTTTTTGTGCTCAGGAATTTGAGTCTCTCAGCTTCAGGCTGGTTTCCAGCACTAATGTTGGATTTTCTTTTATTTTTTTTTCTTCTATACATGCTTTTTCAAAATTGCATTTTTTAAAATTGCATCTCTTTATTTGCCAATTTCCAAAATCATAGACATCGCATTTCTCTTGCCTGTCCTTCCAGCAGCATTTCACTGCAAAGAACACAACCAGAAACAAAGCAACACTTTTACCAACCACCTTCTATTTATTTTCCAAAGCACCCATCTGATAGATTCTGAGGCCAGTAAGATTTTATGCAACCTTCTGGAAAAGCTGTTCTTTAGGGAGTCTCCCTCTTCTGTCCTTTCCTTGTTAAATCGCATTTGCCCATGACCCAGAACCTGCTCCCACTCGGAAACGTCTCTGCCCTCGGAGACAAACACACCTAAGAAAATGATCAGCCTCCTGGAGGGAGAAAGAAATCCCCCTTGTTTTGTGTCTGCGGCAACATACATTGTTCGGATCAGCACTAAATAAATAAACAACGGGGTTTTTTTCAGCGTCGTGCAAGCATTGAAATATATGTGCCATAAACACGGCAGGAAATGAGCAGGGCCTTGCTTTGCACCCTGCAGATGACTCCTGGCAGATATTAAAATACATCATTAATGCGTTTTCAGGAAAGCAACCTGTCCGGGAGGGGAGCGCACGGCCCCCGGCCCCACCTGCAGCCGGGAGCGCAGAGCTGGGATGGACAGCCCGAGCTCGGGGGAGCAGCACGGCAGCGGGATGGGGGCAGAGCCCGGCCCCAGCTCCAGGACAGGCTCCCCAGGATGCCCGAAAAGCTGAAGGAGGGCAGGAGCGCGGAGCGGAGAGCAGAACATCCCTGGGGTGTGGGGAGGCTGCACAGCCCCAGCTCTCCTCCTCCTCCTCCTCCTCCTCCTGCTGCTGCTGCTGCTCAGGAGGGAAAGCCATGAAAGAACGCCCAGGTTGCACATCCAGCGTGCAGGGAGGGCTCTGCGCTCGCATTCCCACCCAGCGCTGCCCCGAGCCCCGGCTGCGCGGCGATGCTGCGGTGAGAGGCACGAGCGGCAGCTCCCGGTCAGCACCGGGGAACGGAGCCGAGCTCCAGAGCAGAACCGGTGCCATGGTTCCACTCATGGGCACACACCCCAACAGCGGAGCCGGACGTGCCCCTGCTCCCAGCGGCTCCCGGCGAGAAGCGCTGCCCGCGGGCTGGGGATGCTGGGGATGCCCGGGGATGCCCGGGGGGCGGCCGGAGATGCCCGAGGGGCCGCGGGTCCCTCCCGGCTGCCCCCCGGGGCAGGGCAGGGGGCTCGGCAGCTCGGTGCCCCCCACCCCCGCCNAAATAGGGAGGAAAAAAAAAAAAACCGAGAGCCGCATCCGCGCTCCCCTCCAGCCCCCATTCATAAAAGGCAGCGGAGCATGCGCGCTGCCGCCGCGGTGCCCACCCATTCATAGAGTCGGGCGGCGGCGCATGCGCACGAGCGGCCGCTGCCCTCCCATTCATAAAATAGCCATTTTCCCAGGCAGGCGGCTGCAGCGCCGCTGACAGCGCCGCGCTCGCTGCTCCCTGCCCGCAGCTCCAGCCGCTCCTGCCAGCGCTCTCCCAGGTCCGGCCCCCTCGTCCGCCTCGCATTTGGGATTAACTCGCCTATGGAGAGATGGTCTTAGCTGAATTATTTAAAGTAAGTACGAGATGGGCGCTTGCGACAATTGTTAAAAGGTTTTTAAGTAGAAAAAGGCAAAGGCTGCTCCCCGAGGGGAAATCCTGCGCTCGTTCTAGATGTGTTCGGTTCCTTTACAGATCACTGGGCACGGGCATGTTTCTGGCTGTGACTTTTCTCCAGTGGTTGTCCATAGTCATGTGCAGTGGGGAGCTGCCTGGTGCTCCCCAGCCTGGAGGAGCCTGGGCGTTCTGGAGAAAGATTCTGTTTCTCGCAGCATTTCCATCTGTGTCCCTGCGGCTCTGGTTTAGACCTCTTTCCTGCCTTCTCCCATCAACATCTGCATTTGCTGTACATATATGGCAGGCAGGTTTCAGCACACTTGGGTCGGGTTTGTTTGCAGGCTTTTACAGCACAATAAGTGGGTTTTTTTTCCTGCTGATGGGATGTCTTCTCCTCCATCCCTTCTTCCTTCCCCCAAAGGAGCAGAAATACACGGTCACCTGGGCTGACAAGTCAGAATTGGATCTTTCTCGCTTTGGAATGGATTATCCGCATTTCCTCTCTTTTCCAAAACCCTGTCTTGTGAGTGTCAAGTAGTTTTTAGCTGTCTCCATAATAGGACACTTCAGAAATCAGCCACTCATGTGTCAGACCTTTCCTGCATGAGCTTTGCACTTCAGCATTTTATTTCATACAAGTCTTTTTTCATTTTTTTGGCCTCAGTGCCTTATTCCATCACTGCTCCTCCCTGTCTTGCTGTACACTTGTTTTAAATCTGGATGGATGCTGTGTTTTAAAGGCTAGATGAGTAATAAAAATGTGTACCTGGAATAACTTCATCTAATATATGAAGTATTTTATATATTTGGAGGGAAAACCTGTGGTGGCTGCTCCTTCCTACCAACTGCGTAGCAAAGATAAGCCAGGATTTTATTTTCTGGTACCAGTCCTGGCGTCACAGCAGAAAGACAAGCCTAGAGACGACATGTTCTGAAAATTCATTATCAGGAGGGGAATGGGAAAAGCAGAAAGGGGCACATAAAAGGCACAAAGGTCTTGGAGGAAAGCAGGGCTGGGAATGCAGACCTTGGAAATGGCAGTGCACAGGAGCAGCACAGGGAAAAGGCTTCCTGCTTTTACCTGCAGTTACCAAGGCTCTGATTTCTTAATTTCAACCTTTTAGAGCCCCAAGTTTTCCTTTAAAGGGTGAAGGAGAGCGCAGGAGAAAAGCATCCCTGCATTATCCAGAGTGGAAAAGGCACGTTCTAGATTCTTTACAACTTCTCCAGCTGCTGCCTCTCCCCCATCCATGCCAAGGGGACAGCATGGCAAGAAATTGCTCTTTAATTAGGCGGAGGGAAACGCAGCTTTCTCAATATTAAAGCTTCCCCTCTCTGCCTTTATTTTGGGTTAAAGAATAAAGCTGCAATTTGTGCACGGAATCACAATGATCCTGATGACTGGCTTCCCCCTTGTCCATATAAAAATGAATGATGGCAGGAGGGGGGCTGTTCTCAGTTATTGGAACCCCACTGGGGATGTCTCCTTGATAAATGTGCCCTTTGCCATGGGCTACTGTGTTTCCCCTTGCTGCGAGGGACTCGAGATTGGGATTACAAAATTAAAAGGACCTGAATTTCTGAATGCTGCAGTCCTTTTGAAATTCTCCGTGAGGTATGTGCAAGGGAGAAATTATTTGTTCTCCTCCTGAAACAGCAAAACAAAAGCTGTTTTCCTGGAATCATGACTAATTCCCAAATCGTACTGGGAAATGCAACATCTCAAAAAGCAATTCCCATTCCCCCCCCCAAAAAAAAATTCTGTTCTCAGACTTCGGTGAAATAAAATTCACATCCCTTACAACACAACAGCAATAATTAATAACCAGTTCTGACGGTTTTCAAAAAAGTTAAATGTGAAAGAAAAAAATATTCATTCATCATATTGCTATACAACTTTCCAGCTTCAGCCTGTGTTTTTATAGGCAAACAGTTGCACAAGTGTTGTTTTTTTATCCCTTTTCAATGCAATACAATGTTTTTCCTCAAGAAAATCTACAATCCTTCTAATAAGGCCATCCTTTAGTACCATTAGCTTAATAGATCATATCTGAGCTCAGTTTCCTGACCTTAAAAGAAATGTTTTTGTCCAGTTAAAGGCTTTGACTGAGAAATTCAAGTCCCCAGAGATCTGAATGCTAGTGGGCCAAAATGTGCTTTATTCACTTGCACCATAGGAACAGATTCTAGCTGGACAGAGACAGCTTCTTGGAAGTCTACAGGTCTCATTTCCCAGCTCCTGAATTTCCACGCTCTGGCAAGAATTTAGTGTCTCATTTTAAAAATGGCAGGTTTCCCTCATAAGCTTTCTAATTTTTTTTCCTGCCTTATTACTTGTAGAGAAGATTCTAGCTGGCCTTAGCTAGATAAGGCTGCTAAGGAGGAGGACAAAAAGAATGAATGTCAATATTTTGTTAATATTAATACACACTTTAGGGGGAAAATGCTTTTTTTTTTCCTTTTTCTGAAGCATTTACAGCTCGATTCAAACCCAGACAGCCGAACTCAGTCTTAATGAACTCCAACCTTATGAATTATTCTTAATCCCACATTAAAAACATGTGCTTGCTGTAAGGTCTCCTTTAACTGCCTCTGAGTGTAGTCTTCCTCATTAAAAGCTTTAATTGGACCCTTTGGCTTGCAGCAGCAGCAGTGTGTCCCCTGTCACTGCTGGCAGGCCTGGACACGAGCATGTCCTCAATCCAAACAAAGGCAGGGGCAGAATTTGTTCCCTTGTCTGCAGCTCCTCCTCTGCTGGGCCTTGGGGAGCAAATCCTTTATTGGTCACTTGGGTGGGAGCAAACTCTGTCCCCTCATCATCCTGCCCTGTCCCTCATCATCCTGCCCTGTCCCCTCAGCTCCTGCCCTGTCCCTCATCATCCTGCCCTGTCCCTCATCATCCTGTCCTGTCCCCTCAGCTCCTGTCCTGTCCCCTCAGCTCCTGTCCTGTCCCCTCAGCTCCTGTCCTGTCCCTCATCATCCTGTCCTGTCCCTGCCCTACCCAGCACTTTTAGAGGAGCTTTTTAACCAAACCCCAGAGGAGACAGCCTGGTGATGGCAGAGCAGATGTGGCACTGCTCACCCTCAGTTCTGGGCTGTGCTGTCCTGCACAAGCCCTGAAATGTCCCTGCCCACCCCTGGCACGCTCCTGCTTCCAAGTGTGTTGCTTTCAATTATGATCATTTCCTGTATTAAGGCTAAATTTTCTGTGCTTTTCTTGTTTTCTCCCTCTTGCACTGTGTTTTCAGAAATTCCTGTGTCCCACACAGCAAGGAAAATAAACCAATTTCTGCAATGCATTTACTGCCACTATTGCTGCTTCTGTGTCCCTGTTAGTGAGTGACTGTCACAACTCTCCCAGAGACTAATTCAGCTTTGGCATTGATAATGGAGTCACAGAACGGTTTGGGATGGAAGGGACCCTAAACCTCATCTCATCCAGCCCTGCCATGGGGACACCTCCCACTGTCCCAGGCTGTTCCAATCCTCAATGTCCAGCCTGGCCTTGGGCACTGCCCGGGATCCAGGGGCTGTACCAGCCCTGCCCACCCTCCCAGGGAACAATTCCTTCCTAAAATTGAACCTAACCCAGGTCTAGTATCAGTAACCAAGAGAAGGAGAGACCCCTCTGCAGGTGCCAAGGCTCAGAGCTGTGTGCTCTGACCCAAACAGATCCCCAGAGGAGCAGCTCAGCCCTTACCCAGTCCCAGTGCAGGGCTCAGCTTTCATCCATCCGTGGCAATTTCTCCATCCCTTCTGCACAAGAGCTCGTGATGCTCCAATAGTTGGAAAATTCCTGGAAACCTGTGATTGAAAATTCATGTTGAAGTATCAAATCTGCTTTATTCTGTTTGCAGTTAACAATCCCATAGGTCTTTTCCAACCTTAACAATTCTATTGCAGGAAGGTGGCTCTTTGTGCACCAGTGCTCTCCATGCCCCCAGCACATTTTAATTTATTTTAATTTTAGAACCATTCCGATTTATAAGATATATAATATATATAACAGTTCCAGAGGCGGCCACCAGCCCCTGGCAGATTCAGCAGCTCCCTGATGTTCCTGAGGTTCCAGAAAGGAGCCACCAGGGATGTCACAGGACATGGAGAGGACAATCCAGTGCCAGCAACCATAGGAGAAATCTTGGTTTGCTGAGGCAAAAAAAAAAAAAACCTTAAAAAAAAAAAATCTCTTTCTGCCACTGTGCTGTCAGACACACCAGAAGGACAGGCTGCTCATGAGGTGCAATTAAGGTGTAATTAATTAGAGATAAGTGGCCCCTGATCTGGTGCACGCAGCTGACAAGGGACAGAAGGGGTTTGGTGGCTGCATCGCTTCCCTGCCCAGCCCAGGGGTCTCTCTCACACCCCAGGCAGCACATTTGGGGATTTTTGGTTTTCTGGGACATTTGGGATTCCCTTTAGACATTTCCATGGCAGCATCTCCTGTCCAAAAAGGGTTGGGCAGAGCTGTGGCACCTTGTACCTGATGCTGGCTGCAGAGGAGGAGCTCAGGAAGCTTTTCCCATTTTCCTGCTGGCTGCACTGGGGATGTGCAGTCCAGGATTACTTCCACAGGGGATCCTCCTCTAGACTTAACTCCCTTATTCTCATAATTCTTTTATTACCACAAACATCTAGAATATTGCTAAACATGTGAGAAAGAACTAATTTAAATTACTAACCAATGAACATTATATATTTCTGTGCTCGCTAGATTTTTAGGTCAAGATCCATTTTGTTTTCAGTAACTGGAAGATTTGTTGTCCAACTCCACTTTGAAAATAAAGATATTAGAACCTTATAATTTCAAAATTTGTTCTGAAGACATTAATGAGAATGCATTTTCCTGAGGGTTTACGTGACTTTCTCATGGAATTGCCTACAAGGACAAAGCTTTCTCTGAAATGATGTAGGCAAATCCAAAATCCTATTAAAACATAAAATGCCTTTTGTTTTAATTTCATCTGACTTCAAAATCCTACAAAAGGTTTGAGTCTAAAATAATACCAAAGCACTTTACAATAACAGTTGGTTTCCTACAACTTTAGGACTTGCAATTACCCAGTAGTACAGTAATTTTAAATTGGCCGTATCTTGATGAAGAGATGGAACAAACACTGCAACACGTGTATGAACTTGAACTTTTGAGTCCAATTTTACTCCCTTGGAGAGAAGTATATTTTGACTTGAAAATTGTATGTGGTGAGTGACTGTACAGTCATGGGGGAAGAGAAATTTTTCTCTACATGGGAATTTGCTGCCTTGAAAAGAACTTCATTGTTTCCTCCCAAGAATGAAAAATTGCCTATGTAAGAAAATAGTCATGAATTTTTCTTCCTGTCCTGTTGTCTACTTTAGGAAAATTATCTGCAACCAGTGAATTTGTGCCTGTGTTAATGCTGTAATACATCTGTAATTACCTGTGATCACAAATTAATTAATTTTGTGTGCTGTATAGCTTTTTTCCCTCAATTGAAATACAATTTACAGTCAGGATTAGTGCAGTGGACAAAGAGCCCTAAGGTTACCACCTCAGCTCTTGTCCTCTTTAAGGTCTAAAGCTCTGCCCAAACATTTATTTTATTTTGGTTTGGCATCTGGCTGGGATAGGCTTTATAAATTCAGTTTATAAGGTACCAGTGTTGCTGCTGAAGGAATGTTATCCCAGTGTGGGGTGGGTTTTGGGGGGGAGGGAAGGAAATGCTGCCCTGCCAACAAGCAGAAAAGATCAAGCTGTGATGTGTGGGAGCATCACCCAGGGAAAGCTCCATCAGGGCTCCAGGCAGGCACATCTCAGCCTGGCACACTGCACAGCAGCAGCTTTATGATTTCCTTCTGCCCCAGCACAAATCCTCAACCTGAGGACTTGTGTGGATTCCAGGACAGGTGGAGCAGGGAGAGCCTGCACAGCTCCAGGGTCCCTCCCTGTGCTGGGACACAAACACAGAGGGAAAGGTGCTGGCAGCACAGAGCAGCACTGGGGCAGCTGCAGCAGGGGACATGGCCATGGCTGTCCCTGGCACAGGAGCTCCTGGCAGCACGGACAGCACCCAGCTCCCCTGGGCTCAGCACTCGAGGTGTCTGACCTGGATCTGCCACCAGAGATGTCACTGCCCTGCTGGAACTGCTGGTGACAAGGCCAGTCATGGTCCTTGGAAAATTCCATAAATATCAGAAACATTTGTCTGGTAAGAGTGGCATGGAAGGGGAGAGCAGTTAACTGTGGAAACCCTCAGCCCAGGAGAGACAGGGCAGGACCAAAACCTGTCAGGGTGCTCATCTGTGGTGGTTTGAAGGTGATCTTGAGCCAGAGAGACATTGTGCCCAGAGCAGGGCTCTGGGAACTGGGAGAGCCAGGTTTATTTGGCTGTTCTCCCTCCACAGGTTTTATCCAAGTAGATCCTGTGCCCAGATATCTGCAGGGTCTTTGAGGTCACCATGTCAGGCTTCCCTTACCCGTGTCCTGCAGAAATAGTTTGTCTATTAAAAAGATAGCTTGAAACTGTATTACAGTGAAAAAAGAGGATGGAAAACTTATATCATTAACTCTCCTGATGTGTGGGGTTTAGTCCAGGGTCCCTCTCCTTTCTGTGGTAATGAACTGGACTCTTAATTAGCATTATCTCCGATCAGCATCTTTAACATCTGCCTGCATGAGGCCCTGTCTGTGCATGGGGGTGGTTTAGGGTGGCCTGGCTCTAATCCTTCCCCAAATGAACGTGGTGACACCATTTCTGTCTGATGGCACCACTGGCCCCTTGGCAGAGCCAATGTAAACCTGGGTGCCATCCCAGGGCCATGCAGAGCCCCCCAGGTGCCACCTGGGGCACAGGTGCCGTGCTGGGGACGTGCCCCAGCTCACTGCTGGGCACACACATGCTGGGCACCTCAGTAAATGGGTCTGCATGGATCCCATGGAAATCTGGTGAGGGCAGCAGATTGCTCAGAGTTGGTAGCGAGGGCCAGTAAGCAGAGAGCCCTGGAGATGCCCAGGGCAGGGCTGAGGAGGAGCTGAAACACCCTGAGCACTGCCACCATTTCCTCCAGCTACCTTCCATCTAAGATCAGCTCTGCTGCTCTTACTCTTGGCAACCAAAACAGCTGCATCTCTCTCCTTAAAAAAAAAAAAAAAAAACCAAAAAAAACCAAAAAAAAACCACCACAAACCCAAAAAAACCCAGTGGAATCAAAGTCTCCCTGCAAATGTAACACACAGCCGATACAGAACTGATGATTTTGCTAAACTCTGACTTGCAGCAAATACTTTTTATATCATGACACTGGATTCTGATGCACAAAAGAAAATCAAGTTCTTTTCCCTCTGCACACCCCATAGTTGTCAGAATCATTGCTTCTCTTTGTTTGTTACATACAGTAACTAGGAAGAGATGCTTTATAAACCCTCTTGTTCCTCCAGTCAGGATGTCAACGAGCTATGAATAATGAAATAAAAAAAAAAATCAAAATGAATGGCTAAGACCCAGCAGAGAATTCTAACTGGGGAAGAGAAGCAGCATAAGGGCTGCATGACAATAATCATCATTACTGCTAATAAAGCATTTCTTCCTGCTGGTGTGGTGCAGGGGACAGAGGGGGCTGGCATGTGCCATCCTGCCCATGCACTGATCCCGGCAGAACTGGCACTGCTCCAACCCCAGATGCCAAGTGATCCATCAAAGCAACGATTTACAAACAGAAGAGTGGACTCTGGTGGCATTTTTCAGGGGGTAAAAATGGGCTTCCCTTTATTCCTCCAAGAATGCTGAATCAGTTCTTGCTGTGATTTTTGAGGTGTCGTGTTGATGTTGGGGGAGATGTGCTCTTGCAGAAGTGCACACCCACACACACACACACTCTCTCACACTCCTTGTGCATTATTTGGCTGTAGTTGGATGCAGTTTTTTTTTCCTTTTTCCCACTGCTGTGACATTAAAGTCATAGAATCACAGAATCATTTAGGTTGGAAAAGACCTTTAGGATCCTCGAGCCCAGCTGTTAAACCAGCGCTGCCAAGTTCAAATCTTTCACGCTGCTGCAGAAGGTTAATTTGTTTGTTGAACACAAACAACTGGCAATGCCTTAAGCTGTTCACTATTTCCTTTTTCTTGATACCAGCAGCTTTTCCCCTGCTGCCACTGAAGCTTTACTCACCCCTTCTTTCAACTGATCTCCAGCATTATATTATTTATGAATAAAGGTCACCCCGTGAGGAAATGGCACATCTACTAGAAAACAATGTGCACTTTCTAAATTTGAACCGACTCGTTTCCGTTCTTTGATTTAAGTTTAGTTACTTCCTGTGGTTTCTTATCCTACGCCACTGCTGAATCTTTGGATTGACTCCAGGATAAATTGCACTCTTTCAATGAAATTAGAAACTGCGGCAATGAGGGCTCAGCCAGAGTGGCTGGTAAACAGCACTTCAGCTAAATATTAGTGCACTTAGTGGGCTGCACGAGTGTCTCATTACCTGGCTGAGGTGGTGGAGCCAGCCTGAGCCGTGGGTGCTCTCCTGGGAGCTGCACCCGCCCTGGTTTGCCACCAGACAAGGCGCTGAGCAAGCACTTCCACCTCCCAGGGGAGGGATAAAAGCTCTGGAAGCAGCGGTTCCTGATGGAGAGGGGACACTTCCTCACCAAAGCCAGGCCATCCTCGCGCAGGCAGGTCCTTGGTTAGCGAGGACAGGTGCTCAGAGCACCTTTGTACCAGGCCAAGGCTTCCACAGACCACAATCCTGCATCAGGCTTTTTCAGGGAGCAGGGTCAATTGGGGAAAACCTCCGAAGTTTAGAGAAGTCGTTTCAGGAAGTTTGCTGACAAAACCACATGTGAACGCACACCAGCAGCCCCAAGACATGCTTTCCCTCAGTAAAACCCTGAGTGGGCTCTTGAGGAGCCTGCAGTGACCACAGCCCTCCCAGGGCTGGAAGAGCCGTAGATGGGCAAGGTCAGGGAGAGGGACACGGCAGCAAAGCAGGAGTGAGGCACTTTGTGCCCCAGTGCTCTGCCTCCCCTGGACACAAGCTGACCTTCAAAACCCTCAGCATAACAGCCAGCCTCAGCGAGGAGCCCTCTTGGGCTGCCACTCTAGGACACCACAATAACCATGTCCCCTCTCTCTCTCCCTCATCCCTTTTCTTTCTCCTTCCCTTCCCCCAGGACACTTAAGCACAGCTTTTCCCCCGGCAGCCAGACTGATTTCCCCATGGAGCCCCGGATTCCTCACAACATCACCGTGGTCCCCAACTCGGTGATGGTGCAGCCCTTGCTGGACAGCCGGATCCCCTACGGGCGGCTGCAGCACCCGCTGACCATCCTGCCCATCGACCAGATGAAGACCACCCACATGGAGAACGACTACACCGACAACCCCAGCGCCTCCCAGCCCGCCCAGAAGCGCCCCCGAGCCCCCCACGAGCTGGGCTTGAGCAGCCAGCACGGCCAGCGCTGCGAGCAGGACGTCACCCACCCCTGGATCTCCTTCAGCGGGCGCCCCAGCTCCATCAGCAGCAGCAGCAGCACCTCCTCCGACCAAAGGCTGCTGGACCACATGGCGCCGGTGCCCGTGGCAGAGCAGTCGTCCCCGCGCGCCGTGCGCATCCAGCCCAAGGCCATCCACTGCAAACCGCTGGAGCTGAAGGGCCCCGCGGCGCAGGAGCTGGACAAACATTTCCTGCTGTGCGAGGCCTGCGGCAAGTGCAAGTGCAAGGAGTGCGCCCTGCCCCGGACTCTGCCGTCCTGCTGGGTGTGCAAGCAGGAGTGCCTGTGCTCGGCGCAGAACCTGGTCAACTACTCCACCTGCATGTGCCTGGTCAAGGGCGTCTTCTACCACTGCACCAACGAGGACGACGAGGGCACGTGCGCCGACCAGCCCTGCTCCTGCTCGCAGTCCAACTGCTGCGCCCGCTGGTCCTTCATGAGCGCCCTGTCGCTGGTGCTGCCCTGCCTGCTCTGCTACCTGCCCGCCACCGGCTGCGTCAAGCTGGCCCAGAGGTGCTACGACCGGGTGAGCCGGCCCGGCTGCAGGTGCAAAAACACAAACAGTGTCATTTGCAAGGCGCTGCCCGAGAGCAAAGGGGCGGAAAAGCCCTTTTAATGGTTTGGAAGGATGGAGTTGGGAGGATGCTCCGTGGAGCAGGGGGGTGTTGGCTCTTTTTAATAACCTGTGTTCTGAGGAGAGCGTCGGCCTCTCGCTGTCAGAGAAAGCGGAAGCAACTCTTTCCACAGACTGAAGCACTTTGGGTTATTCAGGGTTTTTGGAACTGGTCGCGATTGAAATGGATGGGGCCAAAGGAGGAATGCCAGTAATGCAGAGGGAAGGCTGCAAACCCATGGACATCGTGAAGTACAGCTGCTGAACAACTCCCAGCTTGGAGGGACGGCTGCTCACCAGGCCTGCACCACAGGAACCATGAACTGCTCGCTTGGCAGGCACTGCCTCACAACCAATCTCGCTCCCAGCTGCAAAAAGCTGCTTTGAATTCGGATTCAGGGCAGGCTGCTTGTTTCCTGCCTCCTTCCAAACCCCAGCAGCCTGTTGAAGGTGATGGGGGAGCTCCCTCCACCCTCCTAGACACCACTCCAAGGGCTGGTTGCACACAAAGTACACGTTTTCTCAAAAGCTTTCTGCATCCCTCGAAGATTTTTGGACCAGAAGTGAAGCTACATTTCATTTGTTGAAGGGTCTCTTGCCCTTTGGGCGTATCCCACCCAGTTTGGACCCTCTTTCTGCAGCAGCCTGGTGCCAGGGCTGCTCCTCCTGGGGGAATTGCAGCAGGATGTGTTCGAATTGTACCAACAGCAGTGCTGAGCCACAGCTTCAGGCTTCACCCCATGGAATAGGAGTGTTCCACCAACAGAACAGCCCTGCTCCAGGAGGAGGGCTGGTGGCCCAGGAGCATGGCTGGTGGCCCAG
>PYHW01009477.1:286377-302410 GCA_013186435.1 Turdus rufiventris
CTCTGCTTCAGTCACCCCTGTGCTGTCACCTCTGCTCCAGAGTCACCTTGTGCTGTCACCTCTGCTCCAGTCACCCTGTGCTGTCACCTCTGCTCCACAGGGACAGGGACAGGACAGGGATGGACAGGGATAGACATGAAGTACAGGGGTACAGGGGATGGACAGAGAGGGTGTCACACACTGCACAGTGTCACACACAGCCCAGTGTCACACACTGCACAGGACAGTGTCACACTCGACAGTGTCACACTCTGCAGTGTCACACCCTGCCGTGTCACACCCTCAGAGCCCGGGCAGTCCCCGGCTGCAGCAGAACTGGAGCAAGCCTGGCCCCTGCTGGCCCCGGGCCGGCTCCTGCTGCCCCAAAGCACAAAGTGCCTGAGCAGCTCCATCAGCACTGCCCACGCTGCAACGCTGCTTCCAACATCAGCCACCAACGAGGCAACAATTACAGAATTCTGCGTTAATTATTAAAACTTTACACCTAAAAACAAATAGAAATAAATGCTTCTCCTTTTTTTTTTTTTTTTCTTTTTCCAACAGTACTTTTATTTATTTATTTTAAAGCAGGTGATTATTTTTTCTTCTGCTCCAGAGCCTTGATTCACTTCCTGCAGGTGTCCTGCTGCTTCTTGGGGGGGATTTCACTAATGCAGGAAGACATTTGCCAGAAAACATCTGTTGGAGAAGGATATTGAGCACTGAAACTGCAGTCAGAGGTTATTTTGGATAACAGGAGGATGTCGTTCACACAGCACAGGATGTCTAAGGGCTTATGAAGTGTCTGAGCACACAATGATGTGACTGCAGCAAAACGCTCAGGAATCTGTGTGTGGTTAATGGGATAACACCAGGATTGTGTCCATTGCTGCACACACAGCTGGAACAGTAAACTCCAGCTTTCCACCACATTCATTTCACCAGGCTCTATTTTCTGGTTTGCATTCATTATTCCCCCTCTAATTTTCTAAAAATTATCCCTGCTCTAAAATAAAAATAACCCCTCACTGTGCCCTTTGCATCATGCCCTGGAGAGGAAATCTCATCTAAGGACAATACTACATTAAAAATCCAAGTATTTTGTGGTTTCCTCACTCAGAATTCAGGATTAAAGATTTATTTTCAGGGGAAGTATCGAAGTTGTAATATTTATGAATTATTCTGGATGTTTATCTCAGCATATCTGAAAGAGAAAGTGCTTTTTGAAAATGCTCTAAAATGACACATAAATAAGAATTTAAACACTCTACATTTCCACAAGCAAGGAGTGAAGCCAGGTCTCAAAAACTGTCATTTCAAATTTCAAACATAGGAAAAAATGTGCAAGAAAAAAACACGGAGTTCCTTTAGGAAATAAAAAATAAAGTTTTGGTAAAGGAGAAATTTTTTTTAAAAAAATTGTTCAGTCAGACAAAATAGAGATAAAGCTGACTTTAAATGCTCACAATTCTGTGACCATAAACTGGGGGAAATCAACTCTCTGGTGAGTCAGCAGGAATCTGGGAGGATATTACAGATCCTGGAGGAGGTCACAAACCAGAACTTTGTTAAACAGAACTGAAACACAGACAGAAATTGGCTGAACTATTTTTACCCACTATCACCAGAGGAAAACACTGCACAAAGGCTGTTCTGTGCTGCAGGTTCTCCTCACAGGCTGCAAATGAAGGAGAATCGTGGGCAATTTGCAGTTTCTAATAAAAGGGAAGTGCATTTGGAAACCCAAGGCTCGGTTTTCAAATCTCAACAATTTAATGACCCCCAATTTAGAGCTGGGCTTGGTTTGGTTTCTTTGACTGTCCCAGCTGCAATTGCCTCTGTCTGGGGAAATGGAGTGTTATTATGATATTTCTAAAGGGAGCATCATGTTGCATTCCCCAGCTGGGAAGGAACCTATTCCAGGATTTCCTTCCCCTCGGGGAGGGCCAGTTAATGCCAGGCCATTATCTGCTGTGAGAAGGAAATTGTGCTACAAGGCTTCAGCTACTTAAGGCTGCTCCTTTAAAACCCCATTAAGGCAGCCAGGCTGAGGCTCAGCACTGAAGAAAAGACTCCCAGGCTCTCAGGTTTTTGTAGATGCTCAGGCAGGACAGCTCAGGTGTGTAGGAGAGCAAAGGTGTGCAAAGGTTTCTTCAGCAATTTCAAAGAGCACAATTCAGACAAATTTCTCTTTCTGGGACAAAAGCCAAAGCACTGGCACACCCCTCACAACTTTGGTGACCTCTGCTCGGGTTTGAGACACCCCACGTGTTTCAGGCATGTGATTTATTCTCAAAGACCCATTTGCCAAATGCACTGCAGTACCAAGGGGCAGAGGTTTTGTTCTCACAGTTTCTAGTCATGGAATCAAATGAATATCCAGCTCCTCAGAGCAAAAATTCAGGGAGGAATGTCCAGTGTTCCTCTGCCTCCCATCAGGTCAGCCTGGGCTCTGCAGGCTCAGAGCCTGGGTAGGGGATAGCAAGAAACAACTGTTCCCTGCTTCCTCGAGTTCTAAAAATACTCAAGCAATGCAAAGTGTAGCCTAGAGAAATCACTGAATAGAGTTAAAATCAAAGCAGAACAAATTCAGGAAAGCAGAAAATTTACCTTTAGTAAATAAAGAGAACTCTGGTTCTGGGGAGAGTGGAAAACGTATCTGGCATCTTCCTGACCTTTGCATAATTAATAAATCCTCTGAGAAACAGCAGAAAACCTGCAGGGGAGAGACACATTTGTCCAGTTAACTGAGGTGATGCTTCTTCAAGGAGAGGAGCAGCTGAACTCCCTGCACCACTACAGGCACCTCATCACAGTCATTACTTGTGGCAGCAATAACACCTCATCTTTCCATTGCAGGTAATTTCAAAAAACAAACTTTCCTTGGGCAATCATAAAACTTTTGACTCCAAACAAGATTCAGTTGCTCCCAAAGCAGGAGAAAGAAAATAAAATGAGGAAGGCAACCATCCACTCTTCCATTTAAGATGCAAGAGCAGACACAACATCAATTACAAGCATTATTCTCTAATTAACTTCTGGATGATATGAGGATGCTGCCACAACAGGAGGACAGAGTTTACATGTGCCTTTAAAAAGTGTTCAGACAGAGTACGAGGGTCACATTCCATCTGTACATTCATACACAGATTTAACAGCCAGGAATGCTCACAAAATCCCAACTGATTTCATATTTTCTAAGCATCTTTCTCCCCCCAGACACTCACCTAGTACAAGGAAGACCCACCAAAGCCAGTACTGGCCATCGAAGTAACCAGGAAAATAGGTGGAGAACTGAAAAACAGCCAAAAAAATACAGCTTAGAGCACGTGGAGTTTGTGAAGCAAAGTCTATTCCCCCCAATTTCAGATCAGGGCTGTACACAGATCTCATGGAATGCTGCATTTCACCAGGAATGAGTTACCTCCACAAACTCATTTATGGCTTTTCTGCACCAGCTCTAACAAGGGGAATTCAGATTCAACAGCCAACTATGAACTCTGGCAATCAGTAGGGCACAAGGACACCACTGGGCAAATATTCCTGTTTAAAATTGTGTCCTGGATGCTTAGAAAGCACAGCTGCAGTTTCTGAAAGGGCAGGGCAGGCTTGCAGCACTGCAGCACATTCATTATACTGTCAGGCTGGATGGTGTGACAGTTGGAAAAGAAATCCCACATCTGTGGAACCCACTGACAGATTCACAGCTGGGAAAATTACTGCTATTAAATGAAAGGTACCAACACCATGAGAGCACTGAAGTTCACAGTGTCAGGATAAAGACAGTATCATTCCTCTGGGTTTCTTCTATTCAAGTTTAAAAACCTAACAAAGATAAACTTGTTACTGTGTTTAAATCAAATCCACAGATGATGTCACCTCCTTCTGTCACATCTCTTAATCCAACAAATAGCTCTTAAAACCTCTGTACCAAGATGACCACAAAAGCTGCCTACAGAAAAATGAAGAGATGCTGTATTTACAAATTAGAATTCCCAGCCCCAGAAGGCAGGGTAGGAAGTGACAGCTCTGACATTAATGCTCTCTACTTCCACGTACAGCCAGCTTTGCTTGAAATTCAACTTTCAGCCTGTGTGCCATCATTTCCAAATAAAGACTTCCTGATGGAAATATTTTCTCCCAATCCCTCCAAAAACTGTAAGAGCCCAAAACCCTAGAGCAGGATGCAGCTGAATGCTGGTCCCTGCAGGGAGGCTGCAGCAGAGGGCACCCACGGCCTTCTCCCACTGCTGCTGCAAAGCTCCTCCCCAGGAGGAGCCTCTTTCCCTCTCCTCAGCACTATCCCACATCTCCGAGAATTTCCTGATTTCCAGAGCACAGCCTAAGGCACAGCAGGCTGACTGGGTTAATGTTTTCCCGGGATCAGAGCATTGCTGCTGCTCAGCACAAAACCACACCCTGATCAGGCCAGAGGTTCTGTCAGACACACAGAATGAATCCAGAATCCCAGAGTGGGTTGGAAAGGATCCTACAGCTCCTCTCTTTTGGACATCTTCCACCATCCCAGGAATCCCTGTCCAGCTTAAACTTGGACACTTCCAGGGATGAAGCACCCCAAAGCATGTCTGGGTGTGCAATCATTCTTTTCTTGTACTAGAATTGTAATTCCAGCATTTAAACAGGATATAATTACGAAAATGCTCTGTTCTTAGTGAATGAGTAGCTCAAAAAATATTTCAGTATTTAAAAAAAACCCAAAAAACCCCTAAATTTATCACTAACTTCAGTATGAGATAAAACCTGCTGGGGAAGAAGAGTATCAGTGTCTGTATGTGGTTTTGCAGCACACAACTCACCCTGACAATAAGGATCCATTTAATAAGAGACAGACCAAACCCAGAAATGGCCCCATATCGTCCTGCAGCTGAAGTAGTCAGACAGAAAGACAGGAAAAATCCAATCCAGTTGAAGAGGAATGCCACTGAGAAAGCAGGAGAAAAGCAGCAGGTCAAGACATCTTTATATTCCAAGGAAAAAAACAAAACCCCTTGCACACCGGTTTTTCCTGGTGCTACATGAACATAAATGTGACCCAAACTATTTTGGGTCATTGTTTGGAAAAAAAAAGTTCCTTTCATCAGGTACTTACTGAAGAAAGTCAGCATGAAAATGCCATCATTTCCTATCCTCAGCTGGTCAGTGTCATCAAAGTCATCCCGTGTCACAAAATCTTCGTCCTGCAAAGCAAGGGGATTCAGGTCACACAGCAACCTCACTCCTGGGTGTGACTCCTCAAAAAAAAGAGGGCTGAAATCCTAAATCTCAAAAGGCTAGAAATGCAAGCATGAAAAAATTTCCTGTTTCTCATCCTGAAATGGTGCAGGGCATGAAATCTTATCTATATACTAGGAAATGTATCTTTAGTTTTAACAGAGTCAAGATCCAGCATGTTCTTGTTCTCACTGTGAAGAATTCTTCAACTCATCAAAAAATTATCATCTCAGCAAGGAATTTGGCTTCTGTGAAGAAGTGTAATGAGCAGTGGGCTTCTGATGCTAGCAGGGGTGGAGGGAATGGCTGAACAAGAGATAATGCTGAAAAAACAAAAAGAAATAATTCTGACAGAATGGTTTTATCGTCCTTGTATCAGCTACACTGACCTCCAGAAAAGTCAACTAAGTAAGCAGCAGGAGTATCAAGGGTAGATATGCCAGACAGCTGAAGAATTAATCCTAAATCTTTTTTAAAAATGAAAAAAATACCCAACAAAAACCCCAGTGTCAGTGCACAGGGTTACAGCACAGTCCCTCTGTCAGTTTGCCAAGCTAATCTGGCTAGCACATGCTGGCATTACTGAAATGTCTGACATCATCACAGAGCTCAGAGGAAAATTAAAAAGAAAAAAATAAAAAATTAAATAGCCACAGGACTCTCAGAAGCGTGGAACATCATCACCCCAGAAAGCTTCAAAAACACAAAAAACCCAACAGAAATTTTAGCAGGCATGCCACAGGCTGGGCAGGAGTTAAAGCTGGCACTCAGGGACACTCACCCTGCCAGGAACCAGGGGGATGGTGGCCTCAGCCTTGCTCCTCTCGGCCTCGTCGTAGCTGGGCAGAGTGGTGGCCACGTTGTAGGACGGCGGCTTCGGGAACCCTGACTCATCCTTGTAGTCAAAATAAGCTGCACAAAAACAGTTCCAAGGAGGTCACTCAGCACTTCCTCAAGAAGCCAGCAGTGCTGCAGGTGACCTCCATGAGCCCCACTGCCCAGGCTCTGAGAGCTGTCCCCTCCCCAGCCTCCCACCCATTCCTGCCATCCCAGAGCAGGGAGCCAAAAGCACAGGAGCACCTCAGCAACCCCCAGAACTGCCACTGAACATGTCTGGCTGTACTTCTGCTTAAAACAACACCACATGCTGTGCCTCTGCTGGCTTGGAATCTCAGAGAGTCACGTTCCCAGATCCAAGTGGTTATTAAAGTTATTAGTGACAGGACAGCAGGAAGGCTCAAAGTCCCATCCAAGCGCTTGGTTATTGGAAAGTGCAGGGAAAGTGAATTCTTTAAACCCTTTTAAGTAACGAATCCTTTAAGGAAGGGGCACAGCATCATCCAAATGCCAGATAATGAGAGGGGAACCACAAATCCTCCCAGCACTTTGATTTTTAACTGCCTTCAATTTACTGAGAACACTGTGAACTGTAACTTGAACATCCCTTGATGGGATGACATCAGATGGATGCAGCCAAATTGCATCTCCCAAACCACAAGTACCAACAGGCTGTGTGGATCAATCCTGATCCCTGCAGTCTGGGAAGGTGCTGCAGTGCCAGCCATGGATGGGGAGAGCAATCAGAGCAATCCCACCCTGCCCAGGTGAGGGTACCTGTGCTCTCTGCAGAAATGCTGCTGTAGGGTGGAGGGGCATCGTTCACCACGGGCACGGCCTCGCCCGGCTCCTCTTCATTCTGCAGCTGAACAGAAGCACACACCAGGGTTAGGGGGGTTCTCTGTGCTCTGACAGCACCCCTGCAGCTTCCATTCCACACAACAGACTCTTCTGCAGCACCACGGGACGCAGAGCAGCTGCTCAGCCTCCCTCTGAAGCATTCCCACTTGAAATGATCGATCTTCCAGCTCAGTTTTGATGTTGTTTTGAAATCCTCTCCTCACACACCTGGACTCCAGCACAGCACAGCACACAGCTTTGCAGTACCTTTCAATTTTCTGGCACTTGCTCAGCTCACACTGCTTAGGAGCTGCAGTTGCATCTGTTTCAGTCACAGAAACACAGTGAGATACCCAACAAAGGCTCCATTGCTGCCTGTGGCTTTGCTAAGGAAGGGTTTTTTCCATGGATACCTTACATAATGATGCACAGAAGTATAAATGTTGCCATTTCCCTTCAACCTTTCACACTGCATGACTGAAAAGGAGCTGGTTTATTTTGTGCACTGTGCTTCCCACAGGCTCTGTATAAATAACAGGAGCTATCACAGCTCCAGCACGAGGCAGGTGTGCCATGGCAGCTCTGAGCAGGGAAGCAGCAGTAGCAGGCCAGAAAGGAGGTTACAGCTGCCATCTCATGTTTCCCTTCCTTCCATTTCTCATCACCTCAGCAGCAAAGGCACTGAGGTTTTCTGCAGAACAGCTCACCTCCAACAAGCACCTCAGGACTGAAGCACTGGGCTGAGCAGGAGGCACTGCCCTCATTTCAAACACCACTGAACAATGTCTCCTCCAGCTTTCCCTCCTGTAATCCCACACATTTGCTCCTGAAGCCACCCAGGATATTTTGCTTTCTTTTCTTTGGAGAGATGTGTTGCTATTCTCCTTGAGTATTTAACACAGGGGGTGGGGGCATAAGGGAATGTTCTTATCTTATTTGTACCTCTTATCAGGGGAAAATAAATCAGCTCTCACTTCTAAATGCAGATCTTGGATATCCAAGTGTTCTGTGGTTTGGAGTTTTATTCCTTTGCTGCTTAACATCAAAGAACACAGAATGGTTTGGGTTGGAAGGGTTCTTAAAGCCCATCCCATTCCACACCCTGCCATGGCAGGGACATTTCCACTGTCCCAGTTTGCTCCAAACCCATCCAACCTGGCCTTGGACACTTCCAGGGGCAGTCACAGCTGCTCTGTGCCAGTGGAAGTCTATAATCTATAATCTATAGTCTATAATCTATAGCCTGTTCCAGATCACACTGCATCCACTGCCTCTGTGAAAGTCTTGACTGGGCTCAGCAGATGACAATGAGTGACTCTGCTGGAAGGTCCAAGGGCTCAGCTGAGAGGGGGGAAAGGGAGGAAAAGGGAGGAAAGGACCAGAATAAAATCAGGAGCACTGTCTGCCAGTCCAGGTGCAACAGAACAGCAGAGCACCACAGTCCTGCACTCCAGGTCCACATCAGCTGCAGCTCACTCTGCTCCCCAGGAACATTTTCTAACCAGAACAAGTAGAGGGGGGAAAAAAAAGGGTGTGGTCAGCCCAAGCTTTGTGGATAAGAAGCCCTCACATGACAACGCTGAGCCCTTTCCTTGAAGAAGGAGAAATCAGTGATCCGGATGAAAATTTAATCCACGCTCCATCGGGAGCAGCTCCCAGCACAGCTGGCAGCAGGACACACCCCCGGTGCTGGGCTCTGGCCAGATGTGCAGCAGGGCAAACAAAGGCAGGGTGTGAGGCCCTGGGGTGCAGCTGGCAGGACCTGCCTCACCTGCAGCTTTCCTGAGCCCCAGGGCTCTGACAGGGACAGCAGGAGCTGCAGCAGCTCCCACCACAGCCAGGCACTTCCAAGACACAAAAATGCCTCATTTTATAAACACCATGGAGCTCAGCATTAGAAGTAAATTCAAACTAACTTAAGAAGTAATTGTCTGTTAGAATATGCTTCCCAGAAATCCCAAACCACCCTGCACAAAGCACGAGGGGCAAACGGAAGGGGCAGGAAAATACAGAGCCAAACTGTTTGGTTCAGTCTCTGCCCCTGGATCCCTGGACACAGCAGGGGTAGAAAAAGGTGATCTTTAAGGTCATCCCAACCCAAACCATTCTGGGATTCCATGATTCCCCCAGCTCTGTAGTTTATGAATTCTCAGAAAATGCTCCACCATGCTTATTGTGAGTCTATCCATGAAAATTCAGCATTTCTTCTTTCCCTGCTCACAGGAGGAAAGGCTCTGTCACAGCTGGGACACTCTGGTTCCACGTGCCCTTTGTTACCTGCTCTCCACTGAGGGGGTGGCAGAAATTCAACCCTGATGCCTGTAAGAAAGAAGAGCCTGAGAGCACAGTCAGCAGGGAGGGGGGAGGAAAGCACCGCACGTGACAACACTGGAAGAAATGAAACAAAAGAGGACACAGATATCGAGTGGAATATTAACTCCTACCACTGGCTCTTCCTTCAACAGTAAAAAGAAATACATGTTCTTCCACCAATGTCATGTGGGAGAAAGCAGCTGAATTCCCTGCTGCCTTCAAACATCCCAGTTCAGGTAATGGATAATGACACAAAAAACGCAGCTCCTTTCTGAAGTCGAGCTCCAGGCTGTTATAGCTATAGAAAATATATTTTTCTCCTAATGGACAAGGTACACAAATGCCTTCCAGCCTTTTTAATGATTCCAGGCATCTAAAATTCAACTAAGTGCCTATTAGCAGAGCAGGGAGGGTTCATGTGACAGGAAGAATGACTCAACAGGCCTGGCAGTGCCACTCTGCTGCCCTGGCCTGGCCCTGGCTCCCACCTGCCCTGCACAGCTCCAGGTATGGCCCTGAGGCTTCAGAACCCAGAGAGCCTGGCTAAAAGCAGTGTCTGACTTCAGCCAGCTCTGCTGAGGTTGTGGGATAATTCTTTCCTAGATTCGCTGATGGGTTTTAGCTTTTCAGGCAAGGTTCTGGTATTGGTGGCATTAAAAATAAGGCAGTCTTTACAGCCAGGCATGTAGTTACAAAAACAACAGCTTGGTTGGGATTTTTTCACCAGACTGCTAAACCAACAGCAAATTGACTGATAGAGCACCCAGGAATATTTATTTTCAAAAATCCCCAGCATCAGAAGCCTGGCACAGAGCAGGACATCACCTCTGGTTGCCACTTGCCCTGAGTGAGACCTGACCCATGTAAATAAACAGCACAGCAGCAGAAAAGCTGAAATCTACCAAGTTGTTTGGAAATATTTCCATGTAAACTTTGAAGAAAGCATTTCCAATAAATATATTGGTTCATTCTTCCAAATTTCCTAAACTCAGCATATGGGCTGCTGACATAGTTTTGAATCTTTATTTTTTAACTCCCCTTTGCCAAGTTCTGAGGGTGCACATAAATACTCTTTACACTAAATCAGCATTACTACAAGCTTGGCCTTAGCAACAGATCACATATCCTTACATATCTTCAGCCTTTTGGAAGCAAATTAAAGTCACTGCCAGCTCTGAAAAGGAGAGTTATTTTTACTGACTTTTGCTTTACTTAATTAAACACACGCCAATTTAAAATCCTGCCTTTTGCCCAATGTTGTTGCAAATTCCTACAATTCAACATAGCTTATTAATCAGCAGGAATAATGATAAGCTAGCAGAGAAGCCAACCCACACCCTGCAGCCCTCTCCCTGATGAGCAAAGAGCTGTTTTCTCCCCCAGCCCATTTCCCTGGAGCAGTGCCACCCTGAGTGTCACCAGCTCTGGCACTGGCACAGGTGTGCTGAGCACCTCTCAGGTGGCACAGCTGGCACCTGTGCCAAGCCAGCCCTCCCTGGGGAGATGCTGAGCCCCAGGTGACCTCCCTGCATGTGCCAACCTGAGAATTTCCCCATGGAAAGGTGCTCAGGGCTTGGCAGGGGCTGCCCAGGAAGGTTTGGATCCCCATCCCTGGAGGTGGCACTCAGAGCTGGGGACAGGGTGGGGATGAGGCACAGCTGGGACTGGATGGGCTGGGAGGGCTTTAACAAACTGACTCGGAGATTCTGAGATAATCCTCCCTTTCAACAAAGGACTGAAAACTTTAATTTCACTTAAATTATTAAAATTATTAAAAGTCCAGCCCCAAGACCCAGGTTTTTCCCCAGCTGGAGCAGCAGCATCCAGCAGAGGGGGGCAATGACAAAGATCCCATAAGCCACCAAAAGGCAAAAACACAATCAAAACTTATTTTATGTGCATAAAATACAACCTGTGCTCATGAGGGTGTTGTCCTGTGACTCACTGCAGCCAAGGGCCTGACACCACAGAAATGCTCCTCAATCCTGGGAAAGAAGCTGGTCTAATTCCTGTGCTTCTGTTCAAACAGGGACTCAGACTGGTCTGGACAGACTGGAAACCAGCACTTGGGCCAGCACAAACCTGTGCCCACACACTGGCCTTAGACTTGAGAGATCAAGCTCTTAATAGGGAAAAAGTAGGTTTTAATCTTGGGTAGCTGTAATTAAATTTCCCACACTTAGAGCATCAGGCTTTCTCATAGTATTTAGAATCAGATTCATGTTTTTTTCTGGACATTAGGGTATTAGAGGAAGACTTCTAAACATTCTAAAATAGCACATTTTTAAAATGGTCATATGAAGGAGGTTAAGTATCTCCAATGGGGAAAAAAATCTCGTAGATTGTACCACCACAGATCAAATCTGAATATTTCACAACAGGCAGGAACAGAATGATTGGATACCCTTTATTATTGAATTTTGCTCACTCATCCCAACGATAAAGGACCAGAATTCACACACACACGGAACTTTAGCTCCTTACTTTCTGTATGGTTATTTCTAAGTCATGATGCCAAACCCACAGAAAAAGGCTCCTCATCTCCTTAACAACCTAAAGCCCTCAGGGATTGTTCCTACAGCTGCTCCCCAGTGGGGTTACTGAGCCCCACTGAATTTCAGTTATGAGAGAAAAGTTACTAAAAAAGCCCAACTCAGAGTTCAGCACCATCCTGATGCCTGAGATAATGTTACATTTAAAAGTTTGCCTGCAAAGCTATTTTCTCCTGCTGCACAAGCTGTGAGATGACCCTGGACTGCTGCTTTGAGTTTTAGGGACAGAATGTATTTAAATTCTATAATAACTTTTTCACACAGAATCACTAAACCCTCGCAAACTTACCTGACAGGTACTGTTGCCTACAGAAGTGGATGTCTCAGAGGAAAACAATCAGATTTTAGTCATCTGAGCACAGACAAGGCTGGACAAGGGGCAGCTTCAGCACAGCCTCAGAGCAGAGGCTGCACAAACAATTTTACTCTGCAATTTTTCTAAATGTACTGGATTTATGTCAATGGCATCTCCTATTCTGCTTGCAAATAAAATAAAATATATAAATAAATATGCAAACAACCTAGCCTGCAACTTTTCTTACCATTCTTATCTTCAGCCAGCACATCTTGCACACTGCAAGGACCTCACTGAGGAAACAGTCACTGCCATTCCTGATTCTAACTGCTGACATGAAAAGATTTGGGATGTTCTCATGTATTATTTTCAAGCTGTGTGCCCATTTCAGCTGAAAAATTAAGCACAAGCTCAAGGTACCCACAAGGCAGCAACTGATTCTGCCTCTCTGTTCCACTCCAGCCTCCCCAGACATTAAAGAAGCACTGTGGTCCTTCATCATGGATTTAAACTCTATTTCCATTCTATCTCCAGCAATGCATTTCTTCTCCAGTTTTCACAGAATCAAAAACAAACAAATGGAAAAATCCTTCTTGCTTATTTTTCCCATCGACACCTCCCCTTCTGGAATGATTCATGATCCATGTAAACCTTCAACAAGTGGAACAGGAAGACACAGCACTTAAAAATGAATACATCTTCATTATTTAACACTCCCACCATTTCCCAGGTGGGTTCACATTACTCATACACCTCACATATATTTTCGAATGCTCCAAGTGCAAAGCATGCCTGGAAAACACAGAGTGTAAATAAACCTGTTAAAGCCGGGCTATTTTTTCCAGAGTGGAGGGTAATTTCTATTCCAAGGATGAAACACAGTTCTGCCAACTGAACTCTCAATCCAGGGTTGTGCTGGAAAGGTTTTAAACCCCCTAATCCCAATAACATCCCTGTATAACTTTCCCAAAAGCAGATTGAAATGACTGAAGCCTCTCAGTGTCCCTTTCTGGGGACAGCAGTGCCTGGAATAACAGCACCAGGGCGAGCTGCAGCTCTCCTTCTTCCCCAAGCTCTCCACTCCCACCTCCACAAGCACAGCCCCAGCACCTGGCCTGCAGGGGAGGATCCAAATCCAGCAGCCTGACCCTGGCCCGGCCCATGGAACGGGGTGGGGAGGCTGAAATCCCTTCTCCAGAGTTTTAGATTTATTTTAGATGGAGCTGCACTTCCTCAGAATCACATCACCCAAAGGCATCACTGCAGGCTGCTTTTTATCAGATTGCTGAATGCCTGAACAAAGCCACGGGCTGGGAAATTGGCTTTGGAAAATAAATCAGTGCACACAGTGGTGAACGGGCACAGGCTGAGTTTGCAGGGAGAAAGAGGCTGCTGATGGAGCACAGCCCACATCCCCACATTCCCACCTTCCCACATCCCACCTACAGGGCTGAGGAAGGGGTGGAAGAGGAAACACACAGGTCCCAAACTCGGGTATCAAGTTCTGTTGTGCTCACACCATGGTCATTACCTCTCACCGTTTTTTCCTGAAAATACTTGAGGAATCCTACAAATATTGTACAGGTTCCATAGTGCCCACACCTCAGTGCTGCTCCCACGGGCACATGGATACATCAGGAACCCATCCAGAGTGAGGGTCACACATCCCTGGCATGCGAGAACAATCATATTTACCTCCACAGGAACCAAAAAGATCAAACTTTAAAAATTCCTCCACTGCATCATAATCCAATCATTTAAAAGATTCAATGAGCTCGTGAATTTCTCCACTGACTGGGTCCTGTATTCACCTGTAGCCCTTGCAGTTATCACTCCACTATCAGTCTCTCTTCCTTGGCACATGGTACATTCATTATTGTACATTCACACACACAGTCAATTTCAAAATATGGGGAAAAATTGACACTTTCAGTGCTACAGAGACTCTCCCACTCTCTCATCCTCTTTTTGCCTAAATCCCAACTGCACCTCCACAGCTTGCAGGGTTTTTGAAGGAACACAAGGAGCCAGTTCAGTGATAACACACTTCACAGCAGGAATACCTGGGTTCTGGCAGAGGAAAGAGAAGCAATTTCTAAACAGCTGCACAACAGTAAATATATTTACATGTGAGAATCTGCCTCTCACTCCAGTTAAACCAGTGGCTCCACAGGCCTCCATTATGTGCTTGTCTTTAGCAGTGCAAATCTCCCCTAATCTCTGCAGACGAGTCTGCCCTGGGTCTGCCCGAGGTGTGAGCAGACAGCACAGGGAGCTGGCAAACAGCAGCCCTGGGAGGAACAGAGTGTGTTAGCAGCCAGGTGACAGCAGGGCACTGGGGACCCTCAGTGGCTGTCACCCATCCCCAGGCAATGGGACACCTGCAGATCCCTTGGGAAGAGGCATTGGGGAACACTCTTGTCACTTGTTGGGGTCAGCACCAGCAGCAGGACTGTGCCAGGAAAGGCGATTAGTGACAGAGCTGGTTATCTGTCCCGAGCAGGTCCCAGAACAACACAAAGAGATTTGTCATTGGAAGTGAGCACATCTGCTTTGCGCTGAGAAAAAAAAAAAAAAAAAAAAAAAAAAGAAGAAAGCCTAGCCTAAGTTTTACTTTACTTCTACATTTCCAGTCTGTAAAAACAAGGAGCTGTCAGATGAGACAAGGACTCCATCCCATGGGAGGGTGGATGTCGAGCTCTGCCGAGCCGGAGCCTACCCACGCTGGGAATGCTCCCCAGGAAAAGTCACAACACAGCGATTTCCTGGGAGAACCTCGCTCCAGCAGGAGCTGTCTGCTGCTTTGAGGGACTTCTCCATTCCTCCAAGCACACAATTCTCCGTGTCTGATGCCAGAAAGGCGCCTGCCAGAACTGGGTCACACCGGGGGCCCGGCCGAGCCCCGGTGCTGCGGACAAACGGGAGGCAGGGGGAGAAGAACGAGCCCAATCCCGAGGGAGCTCTGTAGGGCCTAGGGGGGTTCAGAGGAGCCCGCACGGCAAAGGCAGAAGGGAACTAACGGAGCCCTGGGCTCCATGCCGGGACCGTTCCCTGCCGTGGGGGGGAAACGAGCGGCGGGGTCAGCGCCCTGCGCCAAGGTCGCCCCGGGGCTGGGCAAACACCGGCCCCGACACACCCGGCCCCGGCACCGGGCAAACACCGGGCCCCAGGACACAGCAAACAGCGGCCCCAGCACTGGGCAAACACCGGACACACCCGGCCCCGAGCCGGCGGGGCAGCGGCTCCGCGGCCCAACCCGGCCCGACCCCCCCGGGGACCCGCGGCCTCCGCCCCGGGCGCTGCCGCCAGCGCAGGCCCCGCTCCCGGCCCCGCTCCGGCCCCGCTCCCAGCCCCGCTCCGGCCCCGCCGCTCTCACCTGCTGGTAGCGGCCGGTGCTGGGCTCGGCGGCCGCGGCCGCCATGGCGCTGCGGGCTCGGTGCGGGCGCTGCGCAGGGGAGGCGGCGGCGGCCCGGGCGCTGCTCGCTGCGGGCTCCGCTCGCTCCCGCCCTCCCCGTCACGCTCGGCCGCGCCGCCCCCGCCCCGCCCGCCGCCGGAGCCGCCCCGGGCCGCGCTCCCGGAGGGGCCGCGGAGTCACAGAGGCACCGAGATTGGGATGGAGCGCGACGCCATCGAGGGGAGCTGTGCCTGATCCCCGCCTTGTCCTCAGCGCAGAGAGCTCGGTGCCACGTCCTGGTGACACCGCCAGGGATGGGGATCCAAACCTCCCTGGGGAGTTCCAACCCATGGGGAAATTCCTGCTGGTGTGCACCTGAGGCCGTTCCCTCTCATCCTGTCCCTGTTCCCTGGGAGAAATCCCAAATCCCCCTGGTTGTCCCCTCCTGTCAGGGAGTTGTGCAGAGCCAGAAATTCCCCCTGAGCCTCCTTTTCTCCTTCTGACCCCGTTCCAGCTCCCTCAGCCCCTTCCCAGCTCCTTTCCCTTCCCTGGACACCCTCCAGCCCCTCCTTGTCCTTCCCAAACTGAGGG
>PYHW01009477.1:309275-338435 GCA_013186435.1 Turdus rufiventris
CAGAGACGATCCCAGAAGGAAGCGGCCTCACCATGAAGCTGATCATCCTGGAGAATTACCGACAGGCCAGCGAGTGGGCGGCCAAGTACATCCGCAACCGCATCGTGCAGTTCGGGCCGGGCCCCGGGCGCTTCTTCACGCTGGGGCTGCCCACGGGCAGCACCCCGCTGGGCTGCTACAGCAAACTGGTGGAGTATTACCGCAACGGGGACCTCTCCTTCAAGTACGTGAAGACTTTCAACATGGACGAGTACGTGGGTGAGTGCTGTGCTGTCGCTTTTGTCCCTGCCCTGGAGCTGCTCACGGCGGCAGAGCCCCCAAATGCACCTATGCAGGTAAGGGGATAGATAACAGTGCACAGAGTTACAGCAGCAGCTGCCGTGGAAAAGACTTCTGAGATCACCGAGTCCAATGTATGATCCCACACTACCGTGTCACGGAACTGAGCGTTTCCTTAAACACCTCCAGGGAATTAGCAAAGGGGACAATTCGAAAACCTACGGAGGAAATTTGAATTTTTTGAGAACATATGGACAAAACTGGACAGTGGGTGTTGCCCAGTATTGCACACACAGTTACAGACACTGCTGTGTGACTCAGGCCAGGCAAGGAAGAGCTTATCACTGCAGGCTCAGTGTGTAGCATTAACTTCAGCCTTTGCTCTGGATTATAAAGGTCCCTTACAAAGCCCAGCGTGTTCCCTGAGTGCCCTCTGGTATCTCCTGCTGAGACTGCCATTTCTGAAGTCGTGGTGAAACAGTCTTCTCAGAAAAAAATAGATCCAAAGGTGAAAACACACACAGGCTCAATATTTGCTAATGCTAATTTTATCCTGGTCAAGAGGGTTTTTTTCTGTGAATAATCCCAGTCAAGAACCATTAGGGAATAAGCAGTCCAGTGTGGGTTTACAGCAGTTCGGGAGGTAAATGTGCAGTAATTATATAAAAATTATTATTTCCCAGGCTTCTGCGCAGTTTTTAAATAATTCTTACTAATGTGAAATGGGGAAAAGGCTGAAAAAGGTACTGACAGATGAGGCACAGCACACACCTGCTTTTTGTACATCTGTTGTACGTTAATATGGGCACATGTCTTACAGGAGCTGATTTTAATTCTGCTATTTAGGGAAATAAAAACAACTCTGAAAGCTGAGGACATGACAAAGGACAGAGAGCAGTGCTCTGCCACCACAGCCGCTGCAGGGCTATGGAAGTGCTTTGTGATGGGTGATTCTGTTCCCTCAGCCCTGCCTGTTCTGTGCCCAGGTCTCCCGAGGGATCACCCAGAGAGTTACCATTCCTTCATGTGGAATAACTTCTTCAAGCACATTGACATCTCACCAGAAAATGTCCACATCTTGGATGGAAATGCCCCTGATCTCCAGGCGGAGTGTGATGCATTTGAGGAGAAAATCAAAGCAGCTGGAGGCATCGAGCTCTTTGTTGGAGGTGAGAACCTGAGAGCAGCAGCCTCCAAACCCTGTCCCAAAGCTGTGCCTGTCCTCTCCAGCTCTCATTTATTGTCAGGATTGTTCATTTTCAGTGCATTTGCAGTGAAATCCACCCCACAGTCCATGGCCCTGGGCACTGCTGTGTCCTGGCAGCCTTGTATCCTCACGTGCAGTCAGTGAATTGTTCAGGAAATGTTAGCAGGAGAAATGGGAAGGGCTAGAACTGAAATATGAAGTGTTTATCAATTGTCAGTAGCAACAGGAAACTGCTGGGAGTATCTTTTCCCACACAAGCTCGTCCCATCAGTTTGCCATAAGGTTCTGCCACCTACTTTGCTTTGTTGTCCCAGCACAATCAGGGAATTGTCTGGTGGCTTCTGAGGGGGCTCTTGCTGTTGCTCCTGCCAGACACAAATCTGAGCTGGAGCAGAGGAATTGCAGGGATCTGCAGGATTCCTGGACTGTCCTGGGAGAGCTGCTGGCTCTGCTCCCACAGCTGACTCTGCTCTGCTGTCCCTGTCCCAGGTATCGGCCCTGACGGCCACATCGCCTTCAACGAGCCAGGATCCAGTCTGGTGTCCAGGACACGAGTGAAGACCTTGGCCATGGACACCATACTGGCCAATGCCAGGTTCTTTGATGGTGACCTCTCCAAAGTGCCCACCATGGCTTTGACAGTTGGAGTAGGCACTGTCATGGATGCCAGAGAGGTGAGGAAAGAAGAAGTGGCTCCTGTAGTCCCTCTGGAGCAAAGGTTATCCTGTTATGGAGCAGCCACGTGTCCTCTGGTGCAGGCAATTCCTGCACAGAATGTCTGATCCTCCTGTCCTCTGGCATCCCCCAGCACCATGCAGAGGCTCTTGCTGTCTGCTGGCATTTGTTTTTGTGTAACCCTGCAGCAGCTGTTCCCCCAGGGAGCCAGGAAGGTTGGGGGGTGTCTTTGGTTGGGAATCTCACCTGGGGAGGAACTGCAGGAATCAGGTTGAGCTGATGTCACTGGCCATGAAAAGTGTGTGGGACCACTTTTACTGGAGTCTATGCCTTGATCTCCACTTGTTAAATCTCAGTGTACAGATGCCCAAAGGATCACTCCAGTGACCCAGCAGGCTGTGATTTCACTGAGAGCTGAAGCAGTCAGAGGAGCAGCAGCACAGAGAAGTGGCTGTGGGGAGGGTGACAGGGCTGTCCCCATTCTCCGCTTGGCAGGGTGTGGTTGGGCTCTCCCTGACCCAGCCAGGCCCTGACTGCCCCTCTCTGTGCCTGGGGGTGCAGGTGATGATCCTGATCACAGGAGCCCACAAAGCCTTTGCTCTGTACAAAGCCATCGAGGATGGTGTGAACCACATGTGGACGGTGTCGGCCTTCCAGCAGCACCCCAACACCGTGTTCGTGTGCGACGAGGACGCCACGCTGGAGCTCAAAGTCAAAACAGTGAAATACTTCAAAGGTGAATGTTTGAGCAGGCCAGGCAGCTGTTTTGTTACATTTTTAGGAGCCACAAGCCATGCTTTGCAGAGGTGTTGCTGTATAATTAACTCCCAAAGAAGTATATTCCTTAAATATACCACAGGAGTACAAGCGTGATGCTTAATGCTTGGGTGGGAGCAAAAGCACGAGGACAACAGTAATGTGTAATTCCATTAGCATCCAATGAAGGAGAACTTTCCTTTATTATGTCTACTTAAATTGTCTTTTGACTCTCCATCAGGTTTGATGCTGGTTCACAACAAGCTCGTGGAGCCCTTGTACAGCATGAAGGAGAAGGAAGCAGAGAGGAGCCAGTCCAAGAAGCCATACAGTGATTAATGTGCTGGGGCAGTGCTGAACCAGCTGCTGCAAACAGCTGGGAGAAAAGGGAATTGCTGCAGAAACTGATCTCATATTTGTTTTTAAATTAGCAGAATGAGCATATGCTTCCTTCTCTCCATTAAAGAGAGATGCCAAACACCTGCCTTAATTAACCAAAGGAGGATGGGATCCAGTGTCTGTGTTCCACAAACTTCTGCCACCAACTCATTCTCTGAAGGAAATGAAGAATGAGTTGTTTGATCTGTGAACTGACTGTAATCACAGACTGAAGGCTGCAGAACTGAAATGTGAGGATAAATCAAAGTACAACATTGCAGAAACAAGTGGGTGATCACTTTGGGGTGTATTCCTTGGAACCAGGACAAGTACCTCGTGTTATTCCCTCCTCTGTGGAACACTCTTACATTAGAATCCTGGAGAAGAGGATTGTCCAGCTGGAGAAGGGGAAGCTCAGAGCAGCACCCAGAGGGCAGCAAGATGGAGCCAGGGGAAAGATGAGAAGGGACAGTGGGGCCTGAGTGGAGACTCCAGCTCAGGCTGGAGAGGATGAAACCCCACTGTGGGAACAGCCAAGCAGTGGGACAGGATCCCCAGGGCTGTGCAGGCTCTCTCCTTAGGAGATAAGGAGATAAAGCCCTGGGTGAGCCCTGCTTTGAGCCTCATGCTGGACTTGAGACCCCTCAGCAGAAGAGGCTCCAGCACATCCCCCCACAGGATGCATGAGGCACCTGAGGATGTCACTGCTGTCACACACAACGCCCTTCTTCATGTTCAGGCCCAGGTGTGATTTGCTATGCCTGGTGCTTTCTCTTCTCCAGAATTTTCCATTTCTCTGAGGAAGTGCCAAACCAGCCCCAAAGGAAACACTGTTCTTACTGGCTTCAGCCCCTCCTGAATTACAAACACTCCACACAGGTGGACAACAGCCAAGACCCCACCAACTCTGAAATGTGATTCCTGGGATTCCTTATCCAATGAGGGGCAAGAAAACTGGGCAACATTTATTTTCTTTATACAGAAATTTTGTAAATTGTTCATCTGTAACGTAACTTTCTTCACTAAATGTCTTTAAATTTTTTTAAATGGTGACATTTGACTGTATCTGGTGCTCAGTCTCAGTGTGCTCGTGGTACCCAAGCTGTCCTGGAGGCAGTTTGGTGGGAAGAGCTCCTGCTGCTCCCCCCTGCCTTGGCCAGTTTTTCTCAGAGGGAGAAGCAGGGCCCTGGGGGTGGGAGGGCACTTTGCATGCATGGAAATGCCACGAGCAGAACACATCCTGTGCCAGCTCTGGGCACACCTGTGCTGCCACATCCATGCCACAAGGAAGACGAACAGGGACACTGTGTTTGCCATCTTAAAGTGAATTTAGTGCATGTGAAAGGTGCAGGAAATACAACTCAAACCACACACAATGTACACTTTTCCTACACACTGACCTAGAGCTTCAGCTGAGGTGAGATTTGCTCCTCCTTTCACCTTTTAAAATCTCTGTGCCAGTTCCAGCAGTGCAGACTTTTCCTGTGCAGAGGGAACTGAAGCACCATTCATTCTGGCCACACAGCCCAGGATAGATTTATTAACTGAGCTGTGACCACCCTGAGTCCCTGAGGAGTCCCAGCTCCAGAGCTTTCCATCCAGACCCCACTGCTCTTGGACACAGCACATGCAGCTTTAGTTTCCAAATAAACTTTTAGATTGTTCTGCAAGTGGAAAAATTTGACAAAAATCAGTGTCTGCCTCCAGTAATAACCTTCACACTCTCAAAACCACTTGCTGAGATTTTAGGAGAAACAATTTGGTTTCTGAAATAATTTGAAGTGCAAAACCAATGGAAATAAAAGATCTAGTCCAGAAGCAAAAATATCAACAATCAAATTTCTTATATGACAAGTTAATAAAAAATAAATTACTTCACCAACTGAGAACACAAGGTAATAGTATCTTGAAGAATTCAAGTTCATCTCTTCCTGATACTTTTCACCCTCTTACTGGTCACATCCTCAGCTCACTGCCTTGGCAGTCACCCCTGCCAAAACAAGGACAGGCAACGTGAGGGGATCCCACAGCAACACTGGCAGTCACCAACCCCACAGAAATCCCTGCAAGTGCCTGCTGGTCATTTCTGCCCAAGCTCTCAGGGATGCAAAGGCTCAGGCACAGCAGCCAGCAAGAAGGGTTGGGGATAATCAGCTTTAATGTCATTACAAAGTACCAGTGACAGAGCCAGGAGCTGCTTTTCAGAGAAGCACACCAAGAAATTTAATAACAGCAACAAACTTTGTTGCTGAATACAGAAGGAATTCTCTGTATTGTATCAGAGAACTCCCCCAGTCCAGCAGCTCCAGAGAGAGCACTACAGCTCCACCAAACCACCCCAAACCCACAATATTCACGATCCAAGAGTCTCCAAGGGTCAGTCTCCCTAAAAGAAACCCCAAAATACTTCCAGGATCTGAGGCTTCAGCATTGTCTGCTGGCTTTTAAAAAAGAAGCACCTCTTGGTATGTATTTTTCCAACGGTTTTCCAATTTCTGACTTGTTTAATAATGTTTGTTTGGGCATTCCATGATGGGGAAAAGTCTCCTTTGGTTTTGGCAACAGGCTCTGAAGTGTGAGTGTCCTGCACTGCAGGGCAGTTACCACTCTTCTGTCACACAATGGAAGTGAAAAGCAAACAAAGCACACACAAAAATCATCTGTCTCTGGATTTTTCACCTTTTGGTGCTGGAGGAAGCTACTGATCATCATCCTCCACTTCCCAAAACTCCCCATCGTCGATGTGCATGGCTTGAAACAATCTGCAAGACAGAAAATCACTGATATCAGGGCGTAAAAAAGTCAAGTATGTTAAAAAAAGTATCACCCAAAATGCAAACAGTACAGCAAGTTCCCTTGGTCTTTTCAGTGTAGAAAGGGCAAGAGAGGCTGCCACTGTCACCCTCCTGTGACCTGCCTGTCACAGTGTGTCCCTGTCCCACAGCAGCACCTCTGTCCCTTGGCTCTTCTCCAAGGGCACGTGAGGCAAACCTTACAGCAGCTCTTCCCCAAATCTTTGAGCTGCTCCTCAGCAGTGGCAGGGAAGCCCCTGCAGGCTGTGGCAGCACAGAAAGGGTGAGGTCGTGAACTAAAAAAATCAAGAATAGACTCAGAAGACTCCTCCAGAATTTTAAAACCAAAGTTTTTTAAAAAGCAAACCCATATCCTAAATCACTCCTGATTTTTATTGTTAGTGCAAATATCTGAGAGGATAAACTGGGTCTTAAACTGGAACTACAAATTTCAGGTAAGAATGTGGCAGAGACGTAAGGAAAAGTAGAAAAGAGGAGTTGCAGCAGTGGAGGAGGCCCCTGAAGCACCGACCTGTTGAAGCAGGGGGAGGAGGGGTCGTTGAAGTGCCGGTAGGGGTTGGCCCGGGACAGGGAGCCCATGCAGAGCCAGCAGAAATACTGCATGCACCCTGTGCACGTCATCTTGTTACAGCCATCCAGTTTCTGGGGGGAAAACCAAGAAAAGGTCACAACAGAACCCTACTGGGGCAAGTTTCAGTCCATCTCTGCCCTCAGGACCACAGCAGTCAGTGAACACATCCCCCCCATCCACCACACACTGTATTTTCACTGGGAGCTGGAATCCCAGCACTGGAAATTGGTTATAATACTAAAAAAATGGAAATTAGTATTTTTTCTGAAGCTGGATTGATTTCCTGGCTCTAGTGTGAACCAAAGGATTCAGACCCAGAGTGAACCTGGATCTTCCTGATCACCAGGCACTGTTTGTACTCCAGTCCTTGGGATCCACAATCACCTCCCTTTCTTTTCCATGTCACACAGAAATGCAAAGTTCTCTTAACATTTCCTACAGATTTGCACCCCCTAGAGCCTCCAACACACCCAGAACGACCTCCCTGTGAGTTATTTTCTGCTCCATGGATCCCCAGCCTTTCCCTCCTCACTCACCTCGATGTGGGTCCCACAGCAAGGACAAGACTTGGAGTTCTTTTCCAGCCATTCCTTACTCTCCATCTCCTCCAGGGCTTTCTGAATCACTCTCTTGCCATAGCGTTGTTCCAAAAATCTTTTAGTTGTCTCATCTGCTTCTAAATATTCATTCCTCAAATCTATTAATTTCTCTGGGGGGCAAAATCAAACCAAATCAGTATGATATTAAATATAGAAGTCCAACTAATTGTAGCATAGATTCTCAAAGAACAATAATGTCATAAATTAAAAAACAAGAAAACTATTAAAATACATAAGATGGTAATAATTAAAACCACTCTGCCCCAAAATTCAGCAGTTTTACACTGCTTTATTATAAAAGAGGTCTCTTGATGAAATTAGAACAATGTACAATAAACTAAAAATGGATTTTTCTTTTTCTGACTATATATTTAATAAAATTCTGTCACAGGATTTTGAGGCCAGATGGAGAGAGAAGCCTCCACCTGATTCCAGTATTAGCTCTGACAATACAAAGCAGTGAAAATATAAAGTGCACTTGACAATCAGCAGTTTAGGGACTCCTGAGCAGAGGAGTCTCACCAAAGCAGTATTTAATTGCCAGCAACAGCAGAAAGCTCAGGGTGAGGAGTTCCCTGCTCAACTTGGGACTTTTCCAGCCAAGGTCTGGTGTGCGGGTGTGACTGTGGAGCCCAGGGGGAGGGAACTCACCTGCAGTGACCTTGCAGGGGGACACCCCGTGGTAAGTCATCCTGCAGAGGGTGCAGAAGGCGTAGTTGCAGCAGGAGCAGATGCCCATGGTGCAGCCGGGCTCCTGCATCACGGGGGTCTGGCAGCCGGGCCGGGGGCAATAAACCACGTCAGCCATCAGGTCCAGGCTGGACTGCAGCAGCAGGCGGTCATAGCGGGCAAACAGCTCTTCCCCAACCAGCTCCTTCACCTGCAAACACAGCCAGCTCAGGAAAGCCTTCACCACATCCACTGAGGGCCTGGCACAGGGGCACAGAGCAGCTGGGGCTGGCCTGGATCCCTGGCAGTGCCCAAGGCCAGGCTGGATGGGCTTGGAGCAGCCTGGGACAGTGGGAGTTGTCCCTGCCATGGCAGAGTTTTAAGGTCCCTTCCAACCCAAACCAGTCTGGGATTCTGTGATTCCTTGCATGTGCAATTCTGAGCCTGCTGCAGCAACAAACAGCGAGGCAGTGAAAAGGCAGCAACAGCTGGGATGAATCCACTTTAGATTCTCCAACAGGTCACAGGGGCTCAAGGATCTGCTCCCAGGAAACAAGGGACAGGACACAGCCTCAGGCTGGACACCAGGAGGAATTTCCTCATGGAAAGGGTGGTCAGGCCTCAGCAGGGGCTGCCCTGGGAAATCTGGATCCCCATCCCTGGAGGTGCCCAAGGATGTGGCACTTCATGACATGGTGGGATTGAGTCAAAGGCTGAACTTGGTGATCCTGGAGATTGGTGATCTGCTCTGTGATTGCCAATGGCCACCATGCAGAGCCACAGCCTGGCCCTGAACTCGGGTCCCAGAGTCCCCAGCCCCTGTGCAGGGGAATTACCTGGCCTGGAGTGGCGACAGAAGAACACTTGGGCTCGGGGCAGTTGAGGCAGTGCACCTGTCCATCCCTGATCTGGATTTCAAAGTAGTCCTTCAGGCAGGCCTTGCAGTACACATGGCTGCACTCGGTGAAGTGCATGCACTCACTGCCCAGCTTCTCACAGAAGCAGATAGTGCACGAGTACATCTTACTGTTAAAGCACTTCCTCCTCTGGGCCTGGTCGAAGTCCAAGATCTCCCTGATCAGACTGGATAAGGACTCCACATCCTGCACAGCCCTGGCATCCATCATTTCCTCCTCAGCTGTGGCAGAGCCTGTGGCACCCCCACAGTCCTTCCCAGCCTCCAGGGGCCCCCCAGGTGTCCAGCTCTGCCCCTTCCCCTGAGGGCACATTTTCAGCTCATATGGTGATGAAATATTCAGGTAATTCAATGTTTCCTCCTTCAGGAACTGCATCCATGCAAACAGGACCACACAGCCTCGGTTCTCTTCCCACACGTTGTCCAAGTGCTTGCAAAGAGCACTGAGCTGGGAAAAAACAAAGAATTCCAGGTTTCAGTAAGTTTGAGTAATTCCTTACTGGGCTCCTCCCCTCACACAGTCCTTAGTGCAAACTTTGATTTCAGATTCAGCAGTTTTTATCTATAAAATACACATAAAACAGTTCTCACAGATGCAAGTTTTCCTTCCTCAGAACAGCAATCAAATGAAAAACAGCAAGAGACAAAAGAAGAGCAACATTGTAATTGGTTTTTAACTTTGCTTAACTGTGAATTATTAACTTACTCAGCAGCCAAAATGTAAAAGGTGCTGTGCAAACCTGGGCCTGGGAGAGCCATTTCCCACTGAGGGTGAACACAGGCGGGGAGGTGGATGGGTAGTCGGGTGGGAGCTCGAAGTTCAGCACCAGGGGAGGCAGGAAGCACACGGAATACTCGAACCCACTGCTCTGGAGATTCTCTGTGGAGCTGCCTGAGCCAGGGCCACCGAGGCAGTGGGAGAAATAACAGGAAAATTAAAACTAGCCAACTGTTGCTGTTTCTGACAGCACCCAATGTCTGTTAATTTGATGTATTTCTGGGGTTAAAACTATTTGTTCCAGCCTAAATAACAAAACTCTGAGTGCAGTAAAATGTCACAGGGTTGGAGATCTGTGATTAAAGCAGATAAACAGCAGCACTATGAAATGTCAGATCCTGCACAAACCAGGAGCCTGGAAACCCATACCCTCGAGGGAATAAAAACCCAATAAATGAACGTAATTATTTTGAAGAAGTGCTGTTACTCATCTGTGATTTTAAAGTTTACTGAAGATGTTCTGTGTACGAGGATTAAGCTGCCCAAACAAGCACAGCACAGGGTGAGCACAGCTTTATCCAGTCACTGCTCCCTCAGGTCACTCCCCAAAAACCACCTGAGCTCAGTAAAGCCTCCCTTGGATAACACAAAACATCTCAACTCACCCCTCACAAAAATTTTGAAGTCTTGAGGCAACTCCAGACAAATTCTTGTTTCTCCTCCTTGGGCAGACTCTGCTCTCTTAAACTCATCCTCATCGTAGATGCTGGCCAGAGCCAGCAGCTCGTCCTCCTGAGCCTCCTTGTCCTCTGAAGACATTTAATTTTCTCTAGAGTTACCACCACTCTGCAACATCAACCAAGTTAATGCATCATATTCCAGTTATCAATCGAGGCATCTGTTTTATAGCATAGTAAGCTTTAGAAAAACCCAGGTAAACAAGCTAAAAAAACCCCAAACCAACAGAATGTTGAAAAGTCAGAAAGTAAACTGTTTGTTAGTAAGTAAAGACAGCTGTAAGGGGGAAAATAATGAAATATGGAGACAGCACAGGTGACACAGGGACATTTCAGTGATGTTTGGAAGAAAACAGACCCCCCAAAAACCACATGAGAAATTAATTAATAACAGTAGCTCTTGTCCCGTGCACTAATGCAAACAGAGAAACAGTCCCATTAATGACTGAAAATAGAAGAAAAAGGTGCCAGTCCGGCACGGGCACTCGTGGAGCATCTCGGCTCTGTTAGGGGAATGAAGGCAGTTCTGTCAGTCACCTTTGGGGTCAGAGCCGCGCACAGGCCGAGCCGAGCCGCCGCTCCCCGACCATCGCTCCGGGCCCGGCGCTTCCCTCCCGGACACGGCGCTGGTCCCAGGGCTGCTGCGGACAAACAACAACACAGGGCTCGGGTTAAAGTCCCCTCGGGTTAAAGTGCCCGGCAGCTCGCTCGGGCCGTGGGGCTCATTTCCAGCCCAGGAGCTGCGGGCTGGGCAGGGCTGGGGCACCGCGGGCCAGGCCCGGCCCTGCGGTGATGGGTCCGGAACCACCGCGGGGTTCCAGGCCGCCGATGGTGGCTCCGGCCGCTGCCACCGCTGAGCCCGCGGCAAAGAGCCCGGACCAGCCCAGCCCGAGCAGAGAAACCAGAGCGGCCCGGCCCGGCGGTCCCCGGCAGAGAGCCCGGACCGGCCTGGTGGTCCCCGGAACAGAGCCCGGCCCGGCGGTCCCCGGCAGAGAGCCCGGCCCGGCCTCACCCGCTCCTCCCCCGCTCCTCACCGGGGCAGCCGCGGCCGCGCCGAGCGGGCCGGGGACACTGAGGGGGTCCGGGGACACTGAGGGGGTCCGGCCCTGCCCCTCACGGAACGGCGGCGGGGAGGGACGGGAAGGGAAGGGAAGGCACGGGAAGGGACGGGAAGCGCCGGCGGGAGGAGGAGGAGGAGCCGAGCCGGCCCCGCAGCTCCCCCGGCGGCCGGGAGGGCCCGGCCAGCCCAGCCCAGCCCAGCCCGGGGTGCTCGGAGCTCGCTGCGGGCGGTGCCCGGGCACTGAACGGGCCCTGCGGGGAGCGCGGCGGTGCCTGTGCAGGGCCCGGAGCTGGACTCACCGAGCTCAGAGGGTCCCTGCTAAAGCATGGCTGTGATTCATTACAGGGAGCTGGAGCTCACAGCCACCCCCAGCCCCGGAGCAGAGCCCGCAGCGCTCCGTGCCCACCCCAAAAGCAGGGACACAGCCCTTCCCTCCACCCCGACACCGCTCTGCCTCGGAATCAACAGCTGCAGCAGGAGATCCAGTAGAATCCAGTGCATTTATTTCTTGCAATAACTGAATGGGTGTTATTCAGCTTTGGATTTTAACACATACAAATTAATTTTTGCAAGTTTAATGACAATCAGTACTAGAAGCAAATCATTGTATAAAGCTCATAGAAAAAAAACAAAACCTAACAAAACAAAACAAACCAACATAATCCGTCAGTTCTTGGTTTTCCTGGAAAAAAAAGAAACCAAAACAAAAAACCAAGCATTCCAAATGAAGGCCTCGTGGAAGCAAGCAGACCCCTGCCAGAAAAAGTTAGGAACAAGTCAGAATCAACTATCAGCATAGGCAGCTGAAAAACAAGTATTCACTCTTTCTACAAGCAGCTAATTTAACTAGAGACAAGGAGTTTACAGGGCCTAATCAGCTGGGGAGCTGGTGAGACACTCACTCCCCTGTCCAGGAGCACATTCTGAGTCTGATCTGCAGTCTGGGCGAAGGAATCAAGGTGCTGATGAGCCAGCCCCTGCTCTGCAAACCCCCTGTAACCATCAACTGTTCCAGTGCAAATCGGAGTGAGTCCAGAGCAGGCATTAACACAAACCAAGAGCAATGGAAGACTCTGCCTTGGCTCTCCCTGCCCTCCCTGGAGTGCCAGCGCTGCAATCCACAGGGAAAGAAAGGGAAGAGTAGGGTGCACACCAGACTTCAGATGTTGCTGTCTCCTTCCTTCAAGGGAGAATTGACTCAGCCTGGACATTAGAAATGGAGAAGCAGCTTATGGCTGTTCTAGAGGTCTAGTTCGACTACCAAAACTTCTAAATACAATCAATAAAGGCAAACACTGCTGAGCTGAGCGAGTCCTTCGCCACCTCCACGTTCTGACCTGCTGCCCTGCCCAAACCTCTCCAAGAGTTACCAAGAGTGCTGTGGGATTCACTTGCTTCAGTTTGTATCCAGAATGTACAAAGTTGACAACTTAAAGCTTTATTGTAATTTGCAATAATATAAACAAGTGCTGCAATTCAGTCAATGTCCATTTCTGGAAGCTTCTTGTCGGTGGCTGTGGGGGCAGAGCCCTGCTCGGGGGGCTGGGTCCCGCTCCTGGCGTCTCCCTGCCCGTCCAATGGTCCGTTGGGTTCCGTGGGCTTCTGCTCCTCCTTGGGCAGCTCCACCTTGGGTTTGGGTTTGTTCACTATGGGGTTACAAATACCTGCCAATTCCTAGGGAACACAGAAATAACACATCCTTAGAAATGGTTCTGTCTCCCACAGCTGAACTGCAACTGTGGAAACAACTGTTGGGGATAAGGTTGATGTTCCCTGGTACTTTTGAGATTTCTGATAGAGCAATAAACGCGAGAATTCACAAAATGCAGTGAGCTCCGTAGAAAAACTTACTTTTGCTTTAGCTTGTATGTCTCTTGCTTTTATAACTGGGTCCAAAGTGAGACTCCTCTTGTTCTGCAGGTTGAGGTTGTTGTTCATCCACTCCATGGCTTCATTGGCGCTCTTCTCCACCTTTGCCACATCTGCTTCATCGAGATGTTCATACAGCTCATCCTGCAACACCCAACAGGAGCCAGTGTTTGAGCACAAACTGCCTCCTGAATTCCTCAAAGCTGAGCTTCAAAGCACTGAACACCATTTAGCCAAGAGCTGCTGTGCTTAGCAAATCAACCAAACTGGTCAGCCGCAGCTTGGGAACCAGAGACTGAAGTTCTCCTGCTCCATAAGGAAATCAACACCTGATTAAAGAGACTGAGATGCTGCAAGGCCCAAAATCAGCTTCTGAAAATCTATTAAACATCAAGAACTCACAAACTGGGAGGTTGCAACAGATTTTTGTCTGAAGCAGGTTACCTAAAATTCAGAAAATATTTATACCATTTCCTTGCATTTTCCAGAAATTAAGAATGGAAATACCTTTGCTTTGAATCCATGAACAGCTTTCATGTACTGCTGGATTTGCTTCCCCAAGTCCTCAAATGCTTTTGGTCTTTCCTCTGATTCTTGGAATCTTGCCTGAATAGGCTGACCCAGAGTCTAAAACAAAGCACAACAGATATTAAAACTCATGGAGCATTACTGAGGGATCCTCAAGGTTTGACCAAGTACATCACCTTTCCTGAACTCCTCAGAACTCTGACTCGCCCCTCACCTTTCAGGAAACACTGAGCCCCCCTCAGCCCTGTTGGATATCGACTCCTCACACACTCCCAATCCAAAGCAGGCTGTTTGTTACCTCAGAATCAGCAGATCCCAAACAGCTCCTCACTGGAGCAAAGTTCTCCAGCTTCAGTAAATTCCTACAGGAATGTAAGAACCACTTACTTTCAGTTCTGCCAATTTATCAATGTATATTTGTTTGGGCTGGTCTTCACCATCTTCATAAAGCCAAATTTCTGTATCTTCCAGCTTCAGTGTGAAGCTATTGCGATCCTGCAGCAATGCACACACAAAACATCATTTATTAGGTGACAAATGGCATTAAATGGTACCTGGAACCTTTCTGGAAGGGTGGTATTTTTAGAATATGAACTCTGTCTGGAACTCTTTATCCTATTTTACTGAAAAATAAGAAATAAAATACTCTTCTGTACAGCTTTGTGGTGGATTCCAGGCCCAAAGAAGAACCATATGTGACAGCCACAGTTCAGATCAAATACTGTCACATCAAAGGCTTTTTTGTCCCCTGCACATTTTCATTGTCACTACATGAGCAAGCCTAAGAACAGAGGGAAACTTTTCCCACAAATGTCCCCTGCTATGTCCCAGCTTGAGCTCTGAGACACCTGGCTGGCAAAGCTCCACTGCAGTCAAGGGAGGTGCAGTCAGGTGTTCAGAGATTCATCTCTAAAATGAGTTAAAGTCATTACACACCAAGCTCCTGCAGTACAACAGGGAAAGCTAATTAATAATAATGCCAAGAGATTTTTAGGCAACCAGCTCAGATAAAGGTGCCCACATTTAGAAGATTAGCATCAGAGCCAGAAAGGTTACAATTACTTCTTCAAATGTAAAGTGAATATGTAATTTATGTAAATACAGTATGTGATACAGGTCAAGAGTTACTAAATCAGCTGCTGATTGTACCACAGTGGTTCAGGACAACCCAGCAGCAATACTCACATCCTCACTGACGAACTTCTCGTAAACACCGCAGAGTTTGTCTCTCATTTCATACACGTACTCCTCCACTGCATTCTTGGCATCATTCCTCTCCTTCTCCAGCTTATCCTGCATTATCATCTTACCCTGTGAACAAAGTGTCAAATTAATTGGCTAAAAAGCTCAATATTTAACATTTGTTTACAGGACACCTTGTTTAGAAAAGGCTCAAACCAGATCAAGATTTTGCAGAACTGTCATTTACAGAACCACTCTAACACAGCACATGACTGAACACCCATTTCAGTTTTGGTGTGGTGTCCAATATAGCACAGGAGAATCCTCCTCCAGCTGAGGAACCTCGACCCTGAGGGTCACCTGCACCTGCACAACAGTTCCTGGGGAGTGACAGGAGCAGTGAATGTATTCTGCCTTCACAGGGCACTGCTGCTCACTTCCAACTTCTAACTGCACTTTTTTATTCCTTTTAGTCCTTTCCTTGACCATCCTTAACCATGTTTAATTAACAACAACATTTCTGGAGACCAGCAAGTGACGCTTTTAGCTTGGGCAGGAAGAGTTTACCTCGTTCTCAATGAACAGGTTGAGCATGTCCTTCCCTATCTGCCACACCAGCTGGTTCTCGATGGGAAGGTCCACGGTGGTCGTCTTCACTTTGGCCTTCTTGGCCTGAGGTGGCTGATCCACCTTCTTGTCCTTTGAGTCAGCCTGACAAGTCTGCATTAAAAACACATAAACAGCATCAGCACTCAGTTCAAGGGGAGCAGTCAAGGTTTACACCAGAGAAATGGAGTTAGCACCCCAGCAGGAGAAGCAAGAACTCCCTGCCATTCTCACACCTCAGCTGCTGAAGCCTGAGATAATTCATGCAGCCACTGCCCTTTTCTGGGCACTGTCCACATTCGTGGGGGAGGGTGCTCATGGCAGAACACTGTTCTAGTATTCAAGTTATTGAAAACTAGATGATTATTTCTTCCCTGAACAGGAGAGTTCCCCCATTTTACCAGTACTGGGTCACCTGACAGGTCTGCAGTTATCAGTGCCATTTGTGCCCTTTCTAAAGCTTTGATCACAATAAACCACCAGTGCACTGAAATAAAAGTTCACGTTCCAGAACTATGACAAAGGCAGCAGATGTGCTCATACTCCTCATATTCTCAGGAATCTCATGAAAATAAAATCTCAAATGCTCCTGTTACCTCCATTTCTTCAGACTCTGCCTTATTTTCAGGCTGGGCTTGCTGTTGCTCTTCAGTCTTTTGTTGCTCCTCATCTACTTGCATCTTCTGAAATTCAGAGAAATTCCCACATTAAACAAATGCAGATCATTGCTTCAGTTCCTAGGCTGATCCCTTAACACCTCTAATGCTCTTCAGGCAAAAGAAACAGAATGAAAACTCAAGGAATAAATTATGAGCTGGAGTCTGTGCTCCATCATTAAGAATTTAATCTATACCTCAAATCCTGGTCTCAAGACATCTATCACTGGTGTAACACACGACAATGAGTACTCCATCTCATATTTCAGTTGTGGGCACGCCCAGTAAATCCTTACACAAGCCCGAGACCCTGGCCAGCCGTGCTTCAGGGGGATTCTGAGCAGCTGGGGGTAGTGACTCTGTTACCTCTTCCTCCTTCGCGTGCTGATCCGTCTCCATCGGCTCTTCGTTCTCATCAGATTTGTGAACCTCCACCAGAGATGCGCTTGAAACACTGAAGATTCCATGGATATTTACTCTGACTTTGACTTTCACTTTGGAACTGGATCCATCTGTTTGAGGGGTGACCTTCTGAACCAAGAAGTGAGCTGAACAGAGAGAAAGAAACCAAACACTTGTGATTAACCTGAGTGCTGAATGCAAACACAACTTCTGCTGACACAGCTCACTGCAGTGTGCTCAGGGAATGTTAAAACCTCCTCAAGTTGGACAATGCAGTTTTTTACTCAGCAATGCTGGGGCACAGCTATTGGGAATTTTTTATGTAAAACCTGGTGTCACTTTTATTATAGCAAAAGACTGCACAACTCTCAGTGTGCCCCTTTCAGGTTTGCTCCAGTATTAGGATTCTCTTTTTGCCCATAAACTTCATGTTATTCCACTATTTTACTGAAAATCCATTTGAAATGCTGTCCTGAGAGCATCTGCAGAAGGCTGCAGACTACAATAATTAGACAGAAAAAGACTCTTAGTTAAAGGTACAGAATGGTGCTAACCTATAGCAGGGTCTGGGTAAGGCAGCTCCTTGGGGGAAGTGTAGTAGGCCTCCAGAGTGAAGGGCTCCTTCCTGTAGAAAGTGAGGACCTTGGAAAAGGGAGCAGGGTGGTTCTTGGGGAACACCTCACAGTCACTGCAAGAGAAAACAGTCTGTGCTGAGTATGGCAACACAGCTGGAAAGGTAACAAAACATTTCTAGATACTCTTAGGGGAAAAGCTTCCTTAAAAAGTGACAAGACTGTCCTGATGTTTCAGGTTAAGTAACACCAACAGCCATGCAGGAAGTGCCAAACTGCCACTCAAGCTCGGTTTTGTTTTCTACCATCATTAACTTCAGAAGTGCTAACTGGGCACTGAACCCTGGAAACACCCCGTTCTAAGGGTATTTACTGATGTTTATTATTTATTCTAATCATCACCAGTCATTTGAAGCTGAAACATGCAAGAAGATTGTACAGGTTTTACCTCATGCCTTCCTCTGTTGGCGAATTCCATCGCAAGGAGATGGAATACGGTACCACATCTGTGATAGAAAACTCTCTCACTTTGAAAGCCGGGGACAAAATTGCACACTGCAAGAGCACAAAAGCCACATTACACCCTCAGACTTTAGGTGAACAAGCATTTCATTCAGCAAATAGTTATTGATGCTGCTTAATATTCCCAGAGCTAAAACAAACAGTATTTACCTGCAGTGCACAGCCTCGTGCCACAGCCTCATCTGCATTCAGGGTTGTACTGACTTCTTTGCCAAAAAATTTACTGATCTTCTCTTTTACAGCAGGGATTCTTGTGGTACCACCAACTATTTCTACTGCATAAATCTCCTCCTTCCTCAACCCTAGAAAGGAGTCAGACAATAGATGAAATGTTTCTCTTTCACAAGAATATCATAAACCAGAAGTTTTAATAGACCAACTTCAGGCTAAGTTTCTAAGCAGTAAAAAATTCAGCTCTTAGCTTGAGTGAGAAAGCTTTTTGATCTTGTAACTGCTAAGCAAGGAATTGTTGTTTGTGGTAAAGCCTTGTGCCCAACATGCAAAGGCAGCCTGCACTGTGGCTGGCTGCTGTGTGCATTCAGAGCACCCCCACACCCCCCCACTTACTGGCCTGGTCCAGCACGCTGCGAAGGGGCGGCTCCACTCTGGCCAGGAGTCCTTCACACATCTCTAAAAATTTGCTTCTGTTGGAAAAAGCCATAAACAAAGCTTTAGCACACCATAAGCAACATCGCAAACAACAGGAGGCCCAAACTGAAGGAATGCCACTTGCACTGTGTACTGCAGGGTTTTCTCTCCCCCAGATGTAGCTTTATACTTTACCACATTCTCCCAGACAAAACCTGGTTCCAGTAACCCTGGCAACCCTGCAACATTCCCAGCCCTCCCTCCTAACTCAAGGCCACTGATCAGGCTCTAGACATTTTCACTTCCAGCAGCATTCCTGCACATGCTGTTCTTTGATTTCTCACCTCCTTGCAGTCCTAAGAGCTGACACTTCACATCAAGTTTTTAACTGCCTGAAGGGCACTCCAAGTTTCCCCTTGCAGAGGAGCCAAGGTTACCTGTTCATGGTTCCAGACACATCTATATCATTCATGAAGCACTCTATGTTCATGGGCAGGTCAGAGGCATTGGCACTCATCAGCTTCTTCAGCCTCTCACACTCCTGGTACAGCCTCAGCAGCGCTCGGATCTTGGACTTGATGTCCAGTTTGTATTTCTTCCCAAACTCCTCACAAAAGTATTCCACCAACACCTCATCAAACTTCCTGCCTCCAAGGGTTGTATCGAAGGCTGTAGCAAGAACCTTAAAGGAAGGGAACCCTTCAGTTACAGTACAATGTGCCATGACCCAATGAAAGCAATCAGCAGTTAACATCACAGCAGTGCTTTGTTTCAAATACAGCTCAACTCTAAGTCAGAGAAATCTGACCTTCCTGGAATGAGGTGACAACTGCTTTAAAAGGAATGCAGGGAGATAGGGCAGGACTTAGCAACACAATCTGTTCCATAGCTTGTGCTGGGAGCAGATCTGTTTCCAAATTCTGCTTAGCCACTGCCAGTTTGAGTCATATCCCAGACTAATATTTGATGCCTCCAAAGGGTGGAACATGCTTCCACCAAGCTAAAAATAAAACAGGAAGAAAATAAATGATATTAACTCTTAAAACAGGTGCTCCTTTTTGATGGAGGAATTATCTGCAAAGAGCACCTGTAGCCCACCCACTTCAGCTCACTCTGCTCTGTAAACACATCAGGAGTTTTTTAGGAACAGAAATCATTACCCTCAATTCCCCTTCAGATGGCTGTGGCCTCTACACTGCCTAAGAGCCCTGCACTCTGGACCCCAAGGCATCCCTTCCTCACTGCCATGGCTTGGTTTAAAAAACAAATCCGAGAGAAACACAAAGGTTGCATTTCCTCACTGAATAAAACTAGGAGAAAATGATTGTCAGAACACTTCTCTGCATTTCATTACCTCATATTTTACATTTTGCACCTGTTTCTCCAGCCAATCATGACAAAGGTATTGTAACTGCCAAGTCCAGACTGTAATAATAATAATAATAACAATGATAAAGTGCAGGTAAGAAATGTTAATATTTGCTGGCAAACAGCAATGCTTTGGCAGTGTACACTCAGAAGTAGACTGTCATCTGCTGAGCTTCCACTGGCAGCTTAAAGCAACCAGGAATGTTTCTTCTCTTTACATGAGCACCACAGTGAAGGTTCACAAACAATGTCTGTCACTGACACACCATTGCAGGAATTCCTGCTTCAACCAGACCTCATGAATGAGCTGGAGTATTTTTTTAAAGCAGCACAGTCAGATACGATAATTTCTAAATAAACCATTTAATCCAGGTTTTTTATTCTTATCCAAAGTCTGCTGATTAAGACATGTTTGCTTCCTCCACACGGTGCTCAAAAGCTCTCTAGCTCTGTGCCCTACTTTTTGCTCCAGACAAAGCGCAATTTTAAGAACATGAACTGAGTTGTGTGGATTCCCCTCTGTGAAGGCTTCCCTGTCACAGTCCATGGATGTGCTGATGAATGTTCTACAGATAATTCAAAGGGATGTGGAACAGCTTGTTTACTTTCAGTTTGCCTTTGTTGAATGCACAAACAGAAACTTGATATGCAGAATGCCCCATGTCCACAAAAACAACGTTCCGTGGCTTTTCTTCCAAGGTAGGCAGGTCTTGCTTATAGATCCCATATGCAAGGGCAACTACAGAAATAAAAGTATAGTTAGGACACACAGGTTTGCAACAATCAAGAAATTAGAGGTAATCAGGAATCAGCATTAGCATTTCATTGTGCTTCTCAAGCTGCAGACACTGAATAAACAAAATTCCCAATGCTAAAGAAACATGGAAGAACATTGAACAGCACCAGCCCTCCCTCAGCTGCAGAAAACACATATTCACAGACATCTTTATGCTTTGTAAAGCAATGAAAAAACAGAATTTAAAAAACTTTCGGATCAACTCATCTATTTCAAGTGTATAAAACCAACTGTAAAGCAAGGCTCACTGGCAGAATAAAAGCCCTTTGATGTAGTAGAACTAACACTGAGTGAGGGAGAGGAAGGAATTACCTGCAGTTGTTTCATTGATTAGTTTCAGACAGTTGAGGCCAGCAATCTGGGTAGCATCCATCACAGACCTCCTTTCTGCATCTGTGTAGAAACAAGGAACCTGCAAGGAGGTCAGAGAGCCAACATTAACATTTACAGGAGCCACCTTCAGGAAACAGTTACAAGGGTAAACAGTGAGCTCCTGGGGCACAGCTGAGGCTCCTTCAAATGCAGGGTTCATTTCAGTTCCAAGAGAGAAACAGCAAAAAAATAAAAACTTTAATAAAGACAAAGTTGCTTTCTCCATTCCATATCACAAACCACTCATTTTTGGAGCACATCATCAGAAACAGGTATCAAATATTTTTTATGCTGCTAATTACAGCAATTTAAGCCCATTAATGATATAAGTCTAGCTTCCAAGAGGTGTACAACTCAGTTTAAACAGAAATTTGACACCTGGACATTCAAGTTTCCTGGCCAATTGAATCAGATTTAATGCAATGCTGCAGCCAGTAAATAAGTTTGTGTATTTGGGGGATTCCATACTTACAGAAATAACACAATCAACCACAGGCTTCTTAAGCGCATTCTCAGCAGTCTCCTTTAATTTGGTCAGAAGCATTCCTGTCACCTGCTCAATTGTAAAGTTTCTTTCTTCTTCCATATACATGGCCTTCAAATAAAAATTGTGCAGGCTCATTATGCTGCAGTGGAACCCATGCACCATCCCCATTATCAGCCCTTTATTCCCCTCCCATTAAGGCTTTCCATTCAAAAGAGAACACAAACTGCAGCGAGCAGATTCAAAACAGGGAAATAAAAGGAAACTTTATCAGTTTCCTCCTCTGGCTCTTTCTCAAACATGCCAGACTTACCTTGATGCCAGTTGAGCCTGTTGGCAGCTGGACAAGTTCATAGGCAAGGCTTGCTTTTTCAGCTTGAACAAAGGGATCTGAGAATGCACGACCATGAAATCTTTTAAAACTTTGTACTGTATTCTTTGCATTTGAAATAACCTAGAGGAAAAGAAAGCTTTAATACAACGTGGCAGGGCAACATCTGAATTTCAAACAGAAGACAGAGTTTTGTTCTCATGCTTCTCCAGCCAGAGTAATTTTGTCATTTGTATCTTAACAGTATCTGGGCAGGTGCTGGGAGGCAACTTCCCTCTGGTTGCTCAGGGAACCTACAGGAATTTGAGACGGAAAATAAAATGTACACTAAAAACTGAGCCAAGTTCATAAAATATTGATTACAACAGCACTCAAATTTCATAGTGTACGTGCAGGAAACTCTTCAGAACTGTTAGCAAAACCTCTTTCCCACCTACCTGTTCTCTACCCCCTACCTTTCTACAATCAGTGATTGCCCAAACATAACAAGCACATGGATGTAAACTCCAGCTCAGGTTCATCACATGCACATGACACTAAACACATAGATATTCTCACAAAACAGCTCAAGGACCTGCTCACGGGGCTTTAAAAGCTCAGGAGGTCCCCACAGATGATACTGCCACCTTGATTTAAGTGACAAAATGTAGGCTGACTTTCATGAGCAGCAGAATCAGCACAGAGAAGTGAAAGCCCATCCCAGCCCTTCACTTAGCACAAGGAAGGGAACTGTGTCCCTGAGAGCAGAGCGAGGCACACACTGAAACCACAGGCACTGAGAGCAGACACTGGTCCATCCACAGAGCATTACCTGGGAGCTGGGCTCAGGCAGGTGGCTACTCCTAAGGAACTTGGGCTGGCTGTTCTCTAAGTTTAGTCTGTGCAGGACACACTCATCTCTACAGGGCTCTGCACCAATGGATTTCGTTAAGCTAAGCAGCCACCCAGTTCCAGAACAAACAGCTGTGTTTGGCTCTAGTACAGTTGTGCTGTTCTTGAATAACATGGCTGTGTCCAGGCATTTCTGTATTTTAGATAAAGAATCTTCACGCACCTCTAGGCTTTTTAGGCTAAGAAAAACCAACTGTTTGACTAGTCACTTCCTGTGGAAGACTTGAAGAAAATAAATCATCTTTTATAGGGGTTACTTATACAGCAACATAAAATCTGATACAGCAGGACCCAAATACCACAGGTAGGGCAAATCAGCTTAACTTCTTCTTAGTCCTTAAATCACATTTACCTGCCTACAGCAACAGAAACTCAGACTATGGGCAAGAACACCCAAGAGAGATATTTAGGTTGTAATTCAAGAAAGCTTTATCTATTTACACTCAAATATGCCCCCTTTCTGCCAAAATCGTGCACTTAATGGAATTCTATAGAACAGAGTCACGTAATTAAAAGCCACCATAAAGCACAGGAAGTGGAACAAGCTAAGGCAGGGTGAAGCACCACTGCTTAGCTTTAGAATTTATGTCTGCAGCTTGAAAAAAATAATTAGCAGTTACGAGAATTCCTTAAGAGGCACAGCTTTATTTTGTACAATTCATTATGTGCAAGGATCAACCCTGAGATTTCTCTGCCAGATGACAAAAGCAGCAGCCCATGGTGAACAGCTGAGGGCAGCTCAGCTGTCCATCAGCTCAGGGACATCTGTCATGTGCAGTGCCACTCTCTGCTGCTCTGGAGCTGCTCCACCCAAACCCACGCTCACCTGGCTCTTCGCTGCAGCACCAATGGAGCGGTTCTTGGGCCCAAAGGATATACAGGCTCTGCAAGGAAAAGAGAGTTCAGTCAGTGACTCTACAGCTGCACATCTTTGGGGTAAAAAGTACTGATACTGGCTAGAAGGTCACTGTAATTAATATGATTTGGTCCATTAAAAAAGCTGGTCACTCGCTGCAGTGTGTGTGTGGATTCTGGGAAAAAGCAAGCACTGTAATTCATTTATAACCAGCAACAATCCTCCCTGCAGAACAGCACCAACCCCAAACTCATCCATGCTCCTCCAGGCTTCCCACCCGAGCACTGCCTGGGCAGCCCCAGTGACTGCATGGTGTGTGAGGCACTCAGAGAAAAGCTGGTTGCTATTAACATGGGAACATGGCACTGTTCAGCAGACAAACACGAGGTCAACCAAGGAAATCGTTCCTACACGTCTGCAGCAGATGCTAACTAAGCTTGCCAGTTGGAAGGCAAACCCTTCCAGGGCAGGAACAAACTACCTGCAGAGAAACATTCAGAGTTTCATCTGAACCCACTGAAACAACATGGAGCACAAAAAGAGAAATTATGGTTTACTCCCCTCTGCTTTGGGACAGCCTGCAGTTCTGAATAGAGAATTCCTCCTTTTTGGAGAAATTCCTTGGTCGATTAAGCCTCTTGATTTACATATTTAACAAACTGTAGGAGCTCTAACAAAACAAAATGCAGCCCTCTAATCCAAGCTGCTCGTGGCACTGAGGTAAACTTGGTGGGGGGAACCCTGCCATTAGGCAAGCAGATCCTTACTGCTCACACAACATACCCACAGTCTAATTAAGCTGCTGTCCATGCAGCAGATTAAGAATCTGCTTTAGAGCAGGGTGATGCCATAGGGCTGCCACAGCAAACATTCCAGCCCAGGCTGAGGTTTGGAATTGGGTGTTCCAAGCACTAACTGTCAAAACCAGACCTGAAAGATGGGGTGATAGAATTGCACTGGGTTTGTATCTTCTTCCAATCATTAACAACTTCACAAATGCAACAAGGTCTAAAGTATGTGCTACAACAGAATTAACATTCCTGAATGAATCAGCAGTTGTTTGTGACAACTTTTCATGAGATAAGTTAAAAAAAAAAAAGCTAAGTTTGTGGTTTGCAGATCCTCAGGCCCACACCAGTGGAAAAGAAGGTAAAAATCTAAAGAGTCCAGGATAAGGAACTGGTTATTAATTTACTCTGGTCTCCTGCAAGGAATTAAGACATAAATTGTTGCCCCTCTTGGACAAAAAACAAAACAAAACAAAAACCTGGCTACTTTCACTGCTGAATTCACCAACCAAGATCCCCTCACCAACACAAATGCACTGATCTAGAGGAGAGCCTTGGCAGGGACCCAGCACAGAGGTGAGTGAAACCAGGAAAGAGAGAAGGAAGAATTTTCAACCAATCTCATTCCCCAGATCAGCTCACAAGAACCAGTAAACTCATGAAATACAAATGACACCATTACACAATTTCTGGAAGCTGAATAACTAACCAGTGCATTTTAAGTAGAAACACTCAGAAGGTCACCAGAGGACTAATGAGACAAGTTTATAAAGTTAAAATCTCTGCTTCACATACCTGGAGACACCTCCTCACCCTCCCACCACTGCCACTTCCTGGGAAGATCCCCTGTCAGCTCATGTCCTGTGCATTGATCACCAGCTCCATCACAATGGTCTCATTTAACTCAAGGCCCTTCATCCCTACAGAAATAATTAAACTATCTATCTTTTTCCTCTCAGACTCCACTACCTCCCTCTCTACCCTTTTCCACGTACAGACACAGTTTGCACAGCTTTGGGATGTGCAAGTTCATATTTTACAGCATTCCAGAAGAATGCAAGTACCAGATTCTGTGGGAGTGTCACTCAGTCCAAGCACTCAGTGGGGTTTATTCTAATAATACAAATTATTACAATAACACATGCAAACCCCAGTGTTTAACCCTGAGCAGGAGCCAGTGCCTGAGGAAACCTGTCACAACCCTTGCATGGCTTCCCCACTTTAACAACTGCTCAGCACTGATTTTTGAACCAAGCTTCCGATTCCAAGTCACTTAAAAACCATGTAGAAGTTCTTTTAATAGAAGGGTCTGCTTGCAGAATGGTTTTCTGCATTCCCTCAGAACAGTACCTGGAGATTAAATCCTGTTAAAACCCTCTCATTTTCATTATGTTCATTTCTTACAATTTCACTTCAGGCTCCCATAACTGAATCATTTCCCAAGAGATGCACTGTGTCAAGTATTTTATTTAGCTCATCTCCTTCAACAAGGGAGATTTGTGCTCACATCTCAAATATACAGATATATTTATCAGCAGAACTTCAACTCCCTGAAGGCCAAATACCTCCAGCTCTTAGAGCATAGCTCTGATATTCTCTACATTCAGTATTTTCCCAGCACATCTAACCTTTAAACTTCCACGTTATTGAGAACACTTAAGAGATCTCCAGATACTCGAGCACACAAGCTGAATTCAAAATTTCCTCCTCCATTTATTCATTGCTTAGAGACAGGAGCAAGGAAACAGTGATGTATTGTCTAACGAGAAGCAAGGTCACTCTGGGCTTTCTGAAGTGATGAGAGGGATCTAAAAAAACCCAAACATTGAAGATTATACAACTGTCTCACCGAGACAGCTACTTCAGGATCTGCTTAAATAAAGCCATACTGCAATGGAGGGGAAGCTCCAGAAACACTTTTAGAACAGCTTTCCCCACAGTTCCTCTCCAGGTCTGATGCCCGATTCTTGATCCAAATTCTTTTTCCACTTTGATTTCGCAACTCATTCATTGAGTTTTATCCCAGTCCTCTCTCTCCTCGGGAAGTTCTTTAATTAATGAAGAGAACACACCCTCCTGAGAATGTGATAGGAGGGATCACGATATGAACAGGGCTAGAACATACTGATCACATTGTATCACGGAATCATGGAATGATTTGGGTTGGGAAAGACCTTAAAGCCTATCCAGTGTCACCCCTGCCATGGCAGGGACACTTTTCACTGTCCCAGGCGCTCCAAACCCTGTCCAGCCTGGCCTTGGGCACTGCCAGAGATCCAGGGGCAGCCACAGCTGCTCTGGGCACTTGTGCCAGCCCTGCCCACCCTGCCAGGGAACAATTCCTGCCCAATATCAACCAAAACCTCCTCTCTGTCAGTTTTGAAGCTGTCCTGGCACTGCAGGCTGCTGAGCAGCTTTCCAAACTCCAACACTAGGACAAGCCATGGGGCTCACATAGAGCCTGGCCCCAGCTCAGCTCTCCCCTCCCCTGGACAGCAGGGCAGCGACAGCCACGATACCAGAACAAGGCCATGAACACACAGGGAATTAAAGCTGGTACTTCCAGCAGTCCCCATCCTTCTAATGCAAAGCCAGGAGCACAGCCCCGCCTGGGGGGGACAAACCGGCCGTGCTGCCCCCAAGGGCTGAGGGAGCTGGGGCTGCTCAGCTGGAAATGAGGAGGCTGTGTGGACACCTCAGAGTCTTCAGCTTCTGAAAGGGCTGCAAGGAAACCGGAGAGGGGCTCTGCATCAGGAACTGCACTGACAGCACAAGGGGGAACGGCTTCAGACTGAAAGAAGGGAAATTTACGTTAGATATAGGGTAGAAATGCTTTCCTGTGAGGGTGAGGAGGCACCGGCACAGACTGCTCACAGAAACCGTGAATGCCCCATCCCTGGAAGCGTTCGAGGCCAGGCTAGCCGGGGTTTGGAGCAACCTGGGATAGCGGCAGGTGTCCCTGCCCACGGCAGAGGGGGAGAACTGGATGAGCTTTAAGGTCCCTTCCAACCCCTTAACATCCTATGACTCTGTGATTCTACGAAAGGCAGCTGAGCAGGTCCCGAAGCCCCCTCCGTATCCGCCGCGCTTCACCGCTTCTCTTTAAGCACTTTACACCTCCGCTCCTCCCGGTCCCGCCGCTTCCCTCCCTCCCCGGCCCCACCACGCCGGGCCCCGCGGCTGCCTTGCCGCCGCCTCAGCGCGGCTCCCGGCTTCACTCACGGCGTGCTGCGATCGCTGTACTCGTTGGCGATAGTCTCGATGCCGCCAGCGCGGGCCACGGCCACGTAGCAGCTCTGGAAGCCCAGGTCGATGCCCACCACGGACATGGCGGCGGCGCTGAGGGGGAGCGCGGCACCGGCAATTCTCGAAAGATCCCGTCGGGCCGCGGCCGCGCCGAGGGCGGCCGAGATCTCGCGAGAGCGCGCGGCGCGCTGAGGGCGGGAGCGCTGAGGGGAGGGCGCTGAGGGCGTCCCGTGCTCCCCGCCCCGTCCCTCGGCCAAAAGGATTTATTTCCTTCCTAAGCTTCGCGGAATCGCAGAAAAAGGAGATAAAGTCACAGCTTGGCAGCGCTGCAAAGGTTGCTGAGTTATTGCCCTCAGTGCAAAGCGATTAGTGCTACAGCAAAGCCATTTAGTGGAATTTTTTCCCTGCCCGTGATGTAACGACCTGAGGGTGACAGGTGTGGTGGGTGCGAACAGCGCGCACACCGGGAGACTTAATGATAATAAAAGCAGTTTCTGGAAACACAGTTTTTGCAGAAAAGGACTTAAACGCCTCCCTAGAATTTTTCTTTTGCGATTCAGACATCCCTGGAGATGTCCAAGGCCAGGCTGGAGCTTGGAGCAGCCTGAGACAGGGGAAGGGGAAGGAATGGAGGGGGTTTAAGGTCCTTTCCACCCAAACCGGTCTGGAATTCCATGTTCTGCTGTAAATCAGAATGTTCTGATTTACTGCAGGAAGTCCAAGGCTGGGTTTGATGATCCCAGGCTGGAAATACAAAGTGTCATAAATTTGAGATTGTGTTAAAGGATAATTTTATAGCCACCGTGCTCCCAATAAAATTCAGCATGTGATTGCTTTATGTCCAGCAGGATTTACAGTACACTTGGTCTATAATCATCACAGAATATTTTAATATTATTATACCTCACTGGGGCCCTCTTGCTGCAGTTTGAATGAGCACAAACATATTGTGTTTTCCAGGGCAGTGTTTGGCCACCAAGTGCTTTGTGGGCATGTGAGAGAAAAAAGTTCTTTTAAGGAACAGAAATTCCTAAAGAGTTAAACTTTTTTTTTTTTTTTTTTAATCCCTAAAAATTCCTGAGACATTCCATGGTCTCAGCAGTGGACACTGGAGCTACTCCCCTCAAAAGGTTCTGCCAAGGGAAGCATTTTGGGATGAAAGCACGTGGGATTGGATTCATCCCAACACAAACCTAATCCTGATACTTCCCTCTGGGAGTTTTGTGAAACAGAATGCTCAGGAACACTTTTAATTCCTAATCCTGATATTTTCCTCTCTGAGTTTTGTGAAACTGAATGCTCAGGAACACTTTTAATTCCACGAGGAAACACGTGTGGCAGGGCCGTGTGTCACTGTGTGTTCTGGCTGCTCCTGGCTTTAGTGACACATCCAGAGGAACTCCACAGTGGCACTGCCTGGCTCCTCGGGGCTGGGAATTGCCTCGGGAATTGCATCACTAATGATGGAATATTAATGAGGACGTCCTTGAGGAACAGCCCTAGCTGCTCCGGATGAGGAATATTGCACAGCCCTGGGAACACTGATGCGTTTTAGGTTTTTCACTTGGCTTTTCCAAGCCTGGTGTCAGAGGGGATGGGAGCACCCCGGAGTGACCCTGGGCTGGCTCACGCTGCTGGGGCTTTGCCAGGGCCCTGCCAGCCACAGCCCCAGGTCTGGTCACACTCTGTGCTCCTCAGAGTATCCACCCTGCTGCCTCAAGTTTT
>PYHW01009477.1:347215-397786 GCA_013186435.1 Turdus rufiventris
CGGTAAAGATCTCTGGGAGAATTGAATTGTACTTTCTTGGAATTCGTATCACTCCCCTTTATCAGAGATGGTGATCTTGAGAACAATGGCTGCAGGAAGGGCTGAACATGAAAAAAAGTGCAAAGCATACAGAAATGCTCTTTGCTGTGTTCATCATTCTGTCTCAATCTTGGATTGTTTCCACCCTTGTTCTCCACCTGGAAAACACGAGCATCCTGTAGTGGCAGGTGCTTTGGGTCCTTTTGCCAGCAGTAATCTAAGAACAGTTTTTGCTGGGAACAGCTCTGACCTTGGTGAAATCAGTGCTGAAACCTCCCCTGACTCTTGCAGTGCAGGATTTCACTGTGGCTGTGGTGAGGCAGGGACTGAACGTGCGTCACTGTCCCCAGGGCTGGGCTGGGGCAGGGCAGCCAGGCCAGCAAAGCCCCTGCTCAGGGCTAGCCCCAAGATCCTGGCCAGCTTCCCCTCCCTGCCTCTCTCTGCAGCCCTGCTGGGTTATGTCCTGCCCTGGGGCCGCTCTGCCATTGCTCACATGGCCAAAATCCACTCACCCAGGAGTGCAGAAGGGAGGGGAGGGCACAGGAATTCATCTTGGATGGTGAGGCCTGGAAATTTCGGTGATGAGGCATGGAAATGTTCAAGGCAAATAATTGCTCTGGATTATTACGACAGAGCAGAGGGAACAGTGTGTGTGTGATGGGCTCTGGCAGGGCTGTGCTCAGCTCTTTGTTCTCTCTCAGGTCCAAGAGTGTGACCAGTTCCAGCAGCAGCAGCAGTGACAGCTCAGCCAGCGACTCCTCCTCCGACAGCGAGGACTCCTCTACCTCCTCCTCCTCCTCGGACAGTGACAGTGAGGACAGCAACTCCTCCTCCTCCTCCTCCCCCTCCTCCAGCAGCTCTTCCTCCTCCTCTGACTTCGAGTCAGATTCCAGCTCCTCCAGCAGCAGCAGCAGCAGCAGCACAGACAGCAGCTCTGAGGACGAGCCCCCAAAGAAGAAGAAGAAGAAATAGCTGGGGAGGGGAAGGGAAGGACTGCTGTGGAGTGAGTGACACTGCCCTGCTGGGGGCTGCAGCACACGCCTGCCAGACGTTCAGTGGTCAAACATTTCTACTGCTCAGATTTCTAAGTGTTCTGCATAGTTGTTCATAGGACATGGAAGGTATTAAAAGGCACGTGAGACTGAGAGAGTATTTTTGTGGTTTATCCTTTTATGGAAGATTTTACTTTTTTAGTTCCCAAAAAAAAAAAAATCTATCCTCAGATTTGTTAATATGAGCTGAAGTCCAGTAACCTGGATGTTTACATGCTGGGAAGCAAAAGCTTTTTGTTGCAGATTATGCTGTGCATCATGTGCTGTTCCTCTGTTAATGACAGCTTCACTTCCATTGAGAAAAATCCTCTAAACTGTTCAAAGCAGAAGTTTTTCAGTGCTGCTGTGGAGCTCTGCCATTGTTGAACCTGAATGCACGACGTGTCCCACACAGTTTCCCATCTGGCTGGTGACAAATGGATTCTGTGCTGCTGAGCTTGTGTTCCAATGGCTTTTCCTGATGCTTCCAGGTCGAGTCTTATCTGCACCATCCAGTTGAGCTGTGTTGATTTGTTACTGATCAGTGTAGTGCTTGTCCTGCCCACAGCCTGGGGCTTTTCACTCCCCTGTGTCCTTGGCTCTGTGTTGGAGGTGTTTGCTGAGACTCACAGTGTTGGTGTTGGAAAGCAGCAGCTCGGTGAATCGGGGCTGGTGCTGCTTTAGGAGTTTCATCTTGGTGCCTTTTTTTCGTAAATTCAGTGTTACCCCAGTGAGACAAGGGCTGGAGTGGGTGCTCTGCAGAGCTCCATCAATACTCCCATCTGTAATGGTCAGCAAAAGCGGAGAAATAACAACAAACAGAACTGGGCACTTTGGATGCTCAGTAAAAGAGACTCCTTGAAATAAAGATCTCAGAGGCAAGTGTTCTCTTTGGATGTGATTCCCAAGGAATGTGTGAAATGCAGGATTGTGGTGGTCTGCAGGAATTCATTCTTTGTCTGTGGGAATGGAGAAGCAAGGGAGTGCAAAACCCCACAAACCCAACAAGAGCAGATCCAAACGCTCTGCAGAACAGGGATTGCTGGGTGCAGAGTGGGAATGATTTGTTTTTCTGGTGATTGAAGCAGTCGCCATCAGTATTTTGTTTGGTGATGCAGTCTCCCGAATTTCTTATTGTTGGAGTGCCCTTTTTGGGGAGGGGGCATTAGGTTAAACACAGTAACTAAACTATTTTTTATATTTTTATGGAAAAAGTAGTGTGTAGACTTACTTTGGAATAAACTGTACTTATTTAAATGTTTGGAAATATCTATGTTGTGTGTCTGTCTGTGACCACTCCTGTGTTTTCCAGAACTGCAGACTGTAAATAAAACTACCAGAAAGGTGTTTAAGTCTTGTGGAGTGAATGTGTCATTTGATGGGAAAGTGAATAAATTATTAAACAGTAATTGCAAAGTTGATGCTTACTGCAAATATCTAAAATATTTGTGGTGTTGCATGCAGGTTTCAGCTGGAGTTGCCTTGGCATTCCCTCACAGAAGGGCAGGATTGCTCCCAAGGAAATTCTCCAGCCAGAAGTCACTGTGTATCCAGATTAAAAAAAAACAAACAAACAAACAAAAAAAAAAAGTTTAGTTTCAAATACAATGTTTCTATCGGCTTCCTTTATTTATTTATTTTTTTTTCCCTTGCCTTTTCTGGTTACTTTGTCTCTGCATGTTCTTATTTTACAGACTAACTTGTTTATCTGCCACTGCCTCGCTTCCTGCTCTCCTGCTGGATTGGGAATTTCATAAAACCCCTGCTAACCAGGAATTGTTCCAGGGACTGCCCCGTTAATCCCTCCCACTCCAGGCCAAGCTGCCACTGCTCATTGGGGGGGAGCAATTGATGCAGCCTGGCAGGAAAACAGCCTGAGGAAAAGCAGTCAGCTTTGAAGGAGAAACGCTGGGAACAGAGGGGAGAGCAGGAAAAGGGAGAGACAGCCCCATTTCTGAGTGCAGGGCTTGATGAACCCAGCCAGCTGCCACTCAGAAAGGGCTTTGGGGTGCTCTGGCTGCAAGGGTATTGTGCAGCCTCTGTGGATTAGTGCATTGTTTTATTTTCTTAGGGAGGAGTCCTTAATAAACAGGAGCTTCTCCAGCGAGTGGATTTGCTTTGTGACATTCTGTTTGTCCCAGCTGTGCCTCGAACAGCCCCTGGGACAATGGATCCTGCCTGAGGTGCATCTCCACAGCCTCCTTTGTTCCCCAGGCCTGGGGGCTGCAAACTTTCACAGCAGAACAGCAGAGAATCCCAGGATGGTCTGGGTTGGAAGGACCTTAAAGCATCCAGATCCATGGCAGGGACACCTCCCCCTGTCCCAATGTCCAACCTGGCCTTGGGCACTGCAGGGCTCCAGGGCCAGCCACAGCTGTGCCAGCCCTGCCACCCTCACAGCCAGGAATCCCTTCCCTCAGGGGGAAGCCATTCCCTGTGTCCTAAACCTCCATCCCTTGGAACTCATCTCCATCTTTCCCTGCAGCCCCTTCAGGCTCTGGGAGGCCACAACTGGGAGACCCTGGAGCTTCTCCTCACACAGGCCGAACACCCCCTGCTCTGCCTGCCTGTCCCGGCAGATGGAAATGCCGTGGGCCCCGGGATAGGCCCGGGATCGGGATGTGCTCTGGGATAGGCCCGGGCTCGGGATAGGCCCGGGATAGGCCCAGGATCGGGATAGGCCCGGGATGGGCCCGGCCGTTCTGCGCCGCCAGGGGGCGCTGTGCCGCGGGAGCGCTCCCCGCGCGCTCCTCACGTGACTCTCCCCCCGCCCAGCGAGGAGGCGGGGCCTGGACCAGGCCACGCCCCAACGCGCGCGCTCCGCCGGGGTCACGTGGTGTCCCCGCGCGTCACGTGATCGGGGCGGCGGCGGCGCGCGGGGGCCGCCGGGAAACGCCAGGCGGGACCGGGCCGGGATCGGGATCGGGACCGGGACCGGGCCCAGCGCAACCCGGCCGAGCCGCGGTCCTGCCCGAGTCCTGCGAGCCGCCAGCCCGGCGCCGGCCCGCCATGGACCGCCGGGACCCCTGCGGAGCGGCCACCCGCTTGTGAGCCGCCCCCCCCTCCCCCGGGCCGGGCCCGCCCCGCGCCCCCCGGCGCTCCGTGACTAGCCGGCGGCTCCTCGGGCCTCATCGTTCGCCGGTGGCGGCAGCCAGGAGATGGTCCGGGCCTAGCGGAGCGGCCAGCGCAGGTGAGCGCGGCCGGGCTGGGCCTCCCGCCGGCACCGGGGCGGCACCGGGGCAGCGCCGCCCCCGCCCCGGCCACTCCCGGGACATCCCGGCCGCTTCTCCGCGGCGGGACCGGCGGCACCGAGATAGGATCGGCCGCTCCAGGCGCATCTCCCGCCGGCAGCCGCGCATTTCCCCGCGCTGTGCCCCGCGGTGACACCCTGCGGAGGGCGGGGGTCCCTCCCCGGGAAGCACAGCCCGGAGCCTTCTCTGGAACGGGGATTTGGGGGGCGCTCGGTGCTGGCGGGGCCGCTGCGCTGCCCTCCCCGGTGATGGATTTAATCCTGTTCCGGTAATTGACGTCAGGGCTTTGTTCCTTCCCCTTTGCTCTCCGCGGTTCAGGGCCGGGGCTGCTCCGGGATGGAGCGGGCAGGACCGGCCCGGGCTGCGGGGCTCGGGGTTCCGGGGCCGGGAGGGCTCCGCTCACGGAGCTGGCTCCGGGCAGGAGCTGCCGCAGGTCAGGGAAGGGAGAGCCGGAGTTCCGGACACAATCCCGGCCCCGTGTGAGTGGGTGGCTGTTATGTAAAGCCTCATCCCTGCTGGGGGATTCTGTTGGACTTTGTAAAAGAGCAGCCACTTAATGTTCCTGAGCTCTGGGCTGACTTTTTTTCTTTTTTTTCCCCTTTTCCAATGAACAGAACAAAGCATGAAAGTGTTGGGATGTGTAACCCGGGTATTGGTGCGTTCAGTGCTGTGTCTCTGGTGCTCTTCTGGAAATGAGCAATGTTTGACTGAATTTTGGGGGAGAGCTGAGTGCTTGTGCCCAGATCTGTGGGCAGATGCTGTACTATGGGCAAGGAGCCTGAAAAGGGGCGAGTGTGGGACCTGCTGTCCCCCCAGGCTCATCTCTGGCCTTATCACAGCCCTGTTTGGTCATTTTCTCAGGAATTCTGGTGGTTTTAAACACTCCCAAGTTTCCAGTGATGGCAGCCAGGCCCTGACTGCTCCTAAGTGCCCCTTTCTCAGTGTCCTTCTTGGGAATGAGCTGGTTCTGCTCAGGTCTGTGTGTTTATTTGTCACCTGGGCTCCCTTCCAGCTGCTGATCTCCCAGGTGGATTTCTAGTTGCTGACATTCCTTTAAAACTGGTGAATTCTTCTCTCAGATCCTTGGCAAATGGGGATTTGCAGCCTGGGGGGGTTATTGCAAAACAGGGTTTAGTGAAGTGCTTTGCAGGAGTGGTTGTGCACCTGATTGGTCATTTCATGGTCTCCTCTAATGAGGGAAACGTGATTAAAGTCCCCAAGCTGCTGTTGTGTGTCTGCCTCGAGGTGTGAGACAGTCCCAGTGTCACACTGGAGTTACTCAGTGCTTGTACTGGGACTGGGGCAGGTCTTGTTGGTCAGGAACAAAAGGGAAAATTTGGTTTTTGGCATTATGAATATCTTGGCTTTATTAATGTATCAATGTCAGTTTTTGTCATTTGCTGTCTCCTGTACAGTGTGTTTGCTCTTTGTGAGGATTGAGACAATCCTGAGCTGAGAGGGACCCACAGGATCATCCAAAATCCCACCCTGGGCATCCCTGGAGCGGTGTCCAAGCTCTCCTGGAGCTCTGGCATTCCCTGGGCAGTACCCAGAACCTTTCCCAAAATCCACCCTGACCCTCCCTGGCCCAGCTCCAGCCCTTCCCTGTCACTGTTCCTGTCCCTGTCCCTGTCACAGAGGTTGGAACTGCAGACCCCCATGAGCTCTGACCTCAGGCTCCTCTTCTCCAGCAGAACAACCCCAGTGCCCTCAGCAGCTCCTTCATGGTCCTTCCCCACCCCCATGTCCCTTCTTTAGATGCTATCAGCTTTTTATCTTTTTTATACTGTGGCCCAAAAGTGCCCCCAGGACTCCAGTGTAGTTTAACAGCAATGAATGAAAACGGGGATTCAACTCTGCTCTCAAAAGCTGTCTCAGGTCCCTGATATTTCCTCTAAACATCTTTGCAGTTCTTATTTTATGACTTTTCTTCTTGTCTCAAACATTGAGCGAGTGAGACTGAGCCCCTGGGGTCAGTTTTTGTGTGAGAAGCCACACAGCAACCCAGAAAAATAATTCATATTTATGTGTTTAGCATTCTTGCCAGTTCTAGTGACCTGAACTTGATAAAACACGATAAAACCCCGGTGAAATATGACTTGGGATTTCTGGGATTTTTTTTTTAGGGAGCTGGAATGTGCAGATGCTTTTGCGTGGTTACGACCCAGTTCTTTAATGAGAAGATTCCACATTTCTCTCTGCACAAACCACAGAGTTTGCTTCTTGGGGGCTTTGTAGCTAAAGAGCTGCAGCAGAGACGTGTCCTGAGGTGGCAGCTGGCCCATGGCAGGGTGGCATTTGCAGCCCAGTGCTGCCTGTGGCTGCTGGCAGGGGTGCTGTGCGTGCCCCGGTGTTTTCCAGCGTGGGTGCTCCGTGTCGGATGTGACTAAGGACATGTGTGACTCTGCCTTGCTGACTGAGAGCAGCTCTTGGCATCTCCTGGTGCCTGGCACCAGGGATTCTGTCACCAGGTGCTGCTGGCATTGTGTCCCTCACTGCTTTTCCAGTGCTTAGGACAGGTGCCAAAGCTGCTGGTGGCTGTTGTTGATGCCTCCCTCCTTTCCCTTCCTGCTCATCCTCTTGCTTTGGGAGTTTTGTATCATCACTGCTCTTACTCTTTGCTCCAGATCATCAGAAATTTGCAGTGCTGAGGTTGGAAATACTGAGAGTTGAGTCTTGAGAACTGAGCCAGGAAAGCAGCACTTCTGCCCTGGGCAGATTTGGGCACGTGGAGAGAGCTTGAGCAGCTTCCAAGAGGCCACAGCAATGTGTGTGCTGGGCTGGGAGGAATGTGAGTTGCAGTGTCGTGTTTGGAGTCCCCCTGTGTGTGAAGATGTAGGACTAGTCTGGAGTTTTTGGTGACTGAGGTTTCTTTTCCGTGGCAATAATTGTTCCTGGCCGCATAATTTCAGTTTGTTACTCACCTGTGGTTTGTTCTGCAGGCCTGTTTCCTTTCTCTCATTACTATGGTGTCACAGTTATCTTCAGCAGAGGCTCAGAAATAACTACATTTGACATTAGATACCTAAAATTCAGTTTAGATTAGATCCACAGAAGGAATCCTCCCCTGTGAAGGTGGCTGCTGTGGCTGCCCCTGGGTCCCTGGAAATGTCCAGGGCCAGGTTGGACAGGGCTTGGAGCAGCCTGGGGCAGTGGAAGGTGTCCCTGCTCATGGCAGAGGTGACACTGGGTGAGCTTTAAGGTCCCTTCCCACCAAGACCTCCTGTCCTTCTCCTTCAGTGTCTCATAGTGTAAACCAAAACCAAAATTTTGTTGGTGTCACCTTCTCTAAACTGAGAGAACAGAGCACCCCAAGCTGTGGGGAGATGGAGAGGCTGCAGGATGAAGAGTCTGGAAACGAGTCAAGAAACTTTAACAGGTTACATTTAGCTAGAGCAGGGTTAGATGTATGTAAAACGTCTTGCTAACTGTGTTAAACTAAGAAAATAAGCAATCAAGTTCATAGAATTGCAAAACTCAAGATGAAAGAACTTGTGTGGCAGTTATTCTTCTCTTGCAGGACGGTTCCTTCTCTGCAGTCACTAATGAGTAAGGAGATGCTCTGCAGCTTGTGAAATGACAGGGCTGCTGTCAGAGCTTAGGAAATCCAAGCACAGCCCCTGCTCCTTCCTGTCACCGAGCCTCTCTGAGCCCAGGCAGCCCCAGGTGCTGGAGCTCTGCAGTTCCCTGCCTGTGGCTCTCTCCTGCAGGAATCCAGGTTTATTCTCTTTCCAGCTGCTTGCACTAGGTGTCTGTGTTCCAGCTGAATTAACACTTCCCAGTTTGGAGCAGTGCTGGTGCTCTCTGAGGTGACCCTGTGCCATGGCTCAGCTCCTTGGGGCTGGGCCAGCCTTGGATGTACTGGCCAAAATTCCCTGCAGCTGGAGCTGGTTTGCCTCATGCACTCGTGTCCCATTCGGTGTCTGCCATCTCCCCAGGCTCTCAGATTTTTCACTACTTCCCAAGTTTCTTTCTTCAGCTCTTTTCCCTAACTCTGTCTTTTCTCCTCAGTGCTTGGAGTTCCTCAGTTTGTCTTGTCCCTTGCTGTCACTTGGTTCATTAATTCTTGGTGATGGTTGTAAAACTTGGGTTATTAACTGCCAGTAGCACCAGGTACCAGCAGGAAAAAAAAAATCTACTCCATACTGTACAAACCTGGAATAAGGGAAGTTCTTGCCCTGAAGTCTTGGACTAATTTTCTTCTGTTAACAGGTCATTAAGAGAAATCTTCCTGCTCATCTTTTTATGGAAAACAACACCTCACGAGGCAGCTCAGAGCCTCTTTTTACTGACTTTTATTTTTTTTTACAGTTCATCTTAGTTTTTATTCACATCACAACATTTATGGATAAATTGGTTGAACGTGCTGCTTTCATGTTTCATAATTAAACAAATAGAGTGTACTTTTGCTAATGTGCAATCCTGTGGTGCTGATGTTTTCCAGGAGAGGCTGTTTTATCGCTCCATATGTCTCCCTGTGGATAGGTGTGCTCCTCTGCAGCCCCCCAGCAGATTCTCACTATTCCCAGTGCAGCACTGGGAACATAAAGAGGGAGGAGAGCAGAGGCAGGATAATGGTGTGCTCCTCTTCAGGGTGTTTGTTTCTGAAGGATTGATGTTCCCACATTATTTGCAGTTTCCAAGAGGAGCTTTGAGCTGTTTGTGCTTTGGGCTGGAAACTTCCCTCAGTGTTTCAGCTCAGTGGGTTCCTGGTGGAGGGGCAGAAATGAGCCCTGGAATGGTTCTGTTCCTCCTGGGGTGGCTGAGCCTTGGCAAGTGTCACAAAAGATCTCAAACCAAAACAGATCCCAACTTTTCCAGCTCTGTAACCTTTGCTGTGTGTGGTGTTGAAATGAGAGGGCAGCCAGGTTTTGGTGTCACTTTGTCATCTCCTGGAAGCTGCTGCCTCACTGGAGGGGGGTGATGCATCCCTTTATTGACAGACTTTTTCCAGTTTAACAAGAAAATAATGTTTAATTTGCAGAACCAGACACTGGGAAAACAATGTTTGTGATCAGTGACAAGTTAAACTCCTCAGACAGAGCAAACTGTTTCCACTTGTCCTTAGCTGGGATTCTAAGATTTCACCGAGGTCAATTGTTCCAGAGCAGATATTTCCCTCAGCAGTTGGTTCCTGTGGAAATTTCATGCCATTGAGCAGTCATTCAGTTTTTCACTTCATTTTCCTTTGAAATTCCTGATGTTCACTTTCCTTGCTGTGATCCTGTTGAAGGTGTCTGATTTTAAATGAATGTTGGATATTTATATTGGTTATCTATCATGTTTTTATATAAATTAGGCTTCAAGAACTGTCTACTCTCACAAATTTCCCCATTCCTGCTGACATGGCTATAAAAGCTCAAACCTGACCATAATTGTCCAGCTTTGTGCATTCACATGGAGGTTTTTTTTTGTTTCTGCATTTAATTTAATTTCCAAAAGACGCTAAAGAGATTTCAGTGATGGAAGTGCTTAAATGGTTTTAATCAGGCTTTGATGTGCACAAATCATTAAAGCGAGGAGGATGAAGAGATCAGAGCCCACAATTCCCTTTGTATGGTTTGGCTGCAGAGGAACTCACAGGAGGAGTGTCCAGGAAATCCCAAAGGCACAGGAGCAGCACAGGACAAGGGAAAACAACCTCAGGCTGTGCCAGGGGAGGTCCAGGCTGCATTTTGGGAAAATTCCTTCATGGAAAGGATTGTCCAGGTTCCACAGGCTGCCCAGGGCACTGCTGGAGTCCCCATCCCTGCCTGCCTTTCAGGTGTGGAGGTGGCACTTGGCAGTGGGAACTCCAGGAATTTGGAGGGTTTTTCCAGCCTAAACAGTTCTGTCATTCTGTTTTTCCCACAGCAAAGCAAAAAAAAGCTTCATCAAAATGGGATTTTAGTTTGTGTGATGCCGTGCATTTCGTGGGCAGAGGAATAGCCTGAGTTTCTGTGGAAAAAAAAATTAAAATTGAGAGATCTGCCAACATAACTTTCCAGTGTTGCATTGCAATTAACATAAGCACTTCCTTATTTAAAGATGTTTTCAAAATTGTTTGGTCAAAATCCAGATTTGAAAACATTAAGATGGAAATTTCCGAAAACTGAATATGGGAAACAGGTTGAAGAACTTAAAGGAGCCTGTTGTAACTTCAGCAAGTTGTCCTGAGCTTTGGCATCAATAAAATGAACCTGATGGAAGCTCTTGAGTGAAAAATGCTGAATTTTACGGAGATCTCCAATATTATTGCACTTTTGTAACTTCAGGAGGCCTTGAAGCACAAAGATTGGCCAAGAGGAAGTTAAATGCATTGGTGTTCTGATATTTTTCCTATCTCCTGGGGCTTTTTTATGTTCTGAGTTGTCTTTTATGGAACAGAGAGTTTGTTTTGTGTGTTTTAAGGAGGGTTTTGTATTTTGGAGTGAGGTGCTATGTTTGTTTGCATTTCCCATTAAACCTTCCAGTTCACCTCTGACTTACTGCTGTGGAATCCCCAGTGGGTGAAAAGCACCGTGGCCACATGAAATATTGGTGTAAATTGCCTGGTGAACTTTGGGATGTCTAGTTAATTATTTTATTTTTAAATTAATTCATTTAGATTTAATTTAGCCTTCTGATGCTGATAGGATAAATTAGCATGATATTACAGCATTGATTTGCCATGGTGGAAACTGGTGTTTGGTGTAAAGCAGCCAAAAAAGATAAAGGGTGAAAAAGTTTTTCCTGGAGCAATTGCTCGTGCTGAAAGAGCTCCACTAATTATATTTAATGAGCAAAAAACACAAGGAAGGACTTTGCACTGTGACACATTCTTAGCCAATAATTACCAGAAATATGTTTTAATAGGAGAGTTTTAACAAGTACTCTTCAGCTTAAATTTGTTAATCACTAATAACCTCCTAAAAATTACTTTCTTCAGGATTTTTTTTTCTTCAGCTTTCTCTTTTTTTGTTTTTTTTAGTGGAAAAAGTGGGATTATTTCCTGGCCACGTGAATCAAGGTCCATCCTGAACTGGCAGTCAAAAATATTTTGTTTGTTTTTGTCTTATTTTTTCAGAGGAATGTTCAAATCTGTCCGGTCATGATTTGAAGCTCAGGATGGTCAGAAATGGGTGTGGTTTAATCTCCATTGCTATTTTAGAGTATGAAATTTGGATCTCATTAACTGCTCTAATGGGCTCATTCCTTGCTATACAATTTATTTCAATGCATTCTCCAATTCTAAAAAAATTATTATGTGTGACGCTCACTATATAGAGTGAATCATACCTTAAAAAAAAATTAATTTGAGCTTGTGCTTAGAAGAATTCCATGAATTGAGCCCCAGCTAGAGGTGTCCATCAGGGCCTGGTGCCTGCTCAGCTTTAGGAGTTCTCTCCATGGAATTTCTGGGGCACTTGGGAGCAGTTTTGGCTCTTCCAGAGACAATTCCAGGCTCCAGCTCTGACCCAGCTCGGTGTGAAGCCTCTTGCATGAAGGGTTTTGAAACCCAACTGAATTTTGACACAGCTTTTGCAATGGTGCTTGTGTTTGTCTTTAACTTGGTGCCACAAAAAGCTGAACTCCTCTTTCTGATGGCAAAACTCACCGAGTCTCACTGGCTGGAAGTGAAATGTGTTGGTAAAATTCTGTGTTTTGTAGTTTCATGTCCTTTGGTTTAAGGCCACATCCAGGAAAGTGCAAGAAGTTGTAAGAACTTTGGGGGGAAAAAAAACCCCAAACATCATTATTAGGGGAAAATATGATGTCATTTATATTAAATGAGTTTGTACAGCTAAATTAACATTTATCAACTGTTTTCCTGAGGTAAAAGATACTCAGTGGGGGCAGAAATATGAATGTTTTTCTCAATCTGCCCAGGGGGATTATAAAGTCCAGGTGGCATTGAGTAGGTAGGCTGAAAAGTGAAAACTTTCCAACTTTTGAAGCAGTGTTTGTTTGGAAGCACAGCTCATCAAAGCTGTGCCTTTCCTGCTGCATTTCACTTTCCCTCTGTAGATAATTCTGGGCCCTTCCTCTCGCTTCCAAATTTTTTTGCTCTGCCTGCAAATCTTACATGCTCCTCTTCGCTGTGTTTTTCCAGAGTTTTAGCAGCTCTGTGCTCTCATCTTCAGCCTGTTTAAATTTAAAAAGAAAGTTTGAAGGTACCAGGAAACATCCCGGGTCTCAAAGCTGTCATGTTCTGACAGCAGATTTTTGTCAAGTAGGAAATGATGCTGAGTGTGATAAACCCTTTGCATTAGGGGTGAGAACTGGGAGGGAAAATTCACATTCTCACTTTTGTGCTACTCAGAATTGTGGATTTTGTGAAATCTTCGAGCTGTCAAGCAATCCTAGAACTGCTGCAGCTGCCAGAGGGGAGCACTGGCCCTGTGAGTGTTCAAGCCACTGCTATTGAAAATATATTAATGGAAATACATTGATGATGATTTAGAAAATACTCTGGTGTGCCATTGATCCAGCCTGATGGTTGTGGTGCTTCCCCTGCAGTTCTGGGAACAGCCTGACACAAATTTCCCTTTAGGCTCTCAGTTGTTCTGTGGCTCCCCCCGAGTGGTGTCCCCTGCTCCTGGGGACGGTTCAGTCGTTGAACAATGAGGTTTTTATCCCGGTGCCTGTGCTGCCCTGCTCCCCTCCATCCCTCCCAGCCACGTTCAGGGTGATTATCTCAAATGTTGGTTCTGTGGGGGTGCAGCTCAGGGCTGAGCCCCGGTCACCATGGGAAGTCCAAGATAAATGTCTTGAGATTGCACACAGATATCTTACACTGAGGAAGTGACAGTTAAACCAGGGTAAAGTGTCTGATCAACTTTTCCTCTCCTTTCTTTTTCTGTTATTGAGATGGGAGAAGGGTGTGACCCTCGAATGTGATTTTCCCTTTTGCCTTTTCACTCCTGGTTTGGATGGCACCTCATTAAACCTTGTCTGCCGTTTCAGATCTTACACAGAGCAGATTTATCAGAGAATTTCTGTCAAGTGAAGCCTTTCTTAATCCTAATGCCACAGAGTTCACAGTACTCAAATGTAATGATGTCTTTTATGAAAGTAAATTATTGGGAGGAAGTCAGAATGATAATAGGCAGATTAATGTTAGATGTCTGAATAACTATTGCTTAATAAAACCTAAATGCCAATTGTCTTGGCTTCAAAGTTTAAGCAGATGAACATGTAGGCACAGGAATCAGGTTATTAAGTTTCTGCCCAATTAAAGGGCAGAAATTTGTTGGGAAACTGTGTTGGAATATGCTTTGGCTAGCCTGTGTGGACATGAAAGTACTGCATCTAAAAAAGCTGGATTTTCGTGATGGTCCATCTTTGCACAGGGGGAATTGAAGAGTGCAAAGGATGGGGAGGATGCCCTTGGCTGAGTGGGAGATGGAACTGGGCTGAAGAGATTTAACTGAGAAAGAAAAGTGTTCCTGGTGGATGGCTGAGCTCGAGGTCAGTGCACTGCTGGTGTCTCAGGGCAAGGAATTTCACTGCCTGGAGAAGAAAGTCCCCTGTTCCTCAGAGCAGATGCTGCAGGATGAAGCAAATAGAAATGCAAAGGCTTGGGAAGGCAGAGTTGAAATTGAGCTTTGCTGAGCAACAGCAGCTTCACTTCCCTGTCCTGGCTGGGGCAGGAGTTCATTGAGGCTCCTGTGCCTTGTATGACCTGGAATCCTGGCCTGGCTCTGGGCTAGGTGCAGAAAATGACAATTTTAGTGGCTTTGTGCTCTGATGGTGTCAGTCCCAGGGGTTCTCCTCTGACTCTGGGATGTCTGGAGTGTCTGTGGTGTCCCCCAGGATGGAGCCTGGCCTTGGAGAGAGGAGGAGGAGCAGGGATCTGGGCTTTCCTGGGCTTTCCTGTTCCTCTGCTCTTCCTGAAGAGACAGGACAGAAAGGAGGGACTGAAGTCCTCTGAGCAGCTCTGCTCCCTGTGAAGGAAGAGCTGGGAATTAATTTCTGTGTTCTTCTGGGAGGGGGGAGCAGACATTTTCCCTCTTGGGTAGTACTTCTGCACAAAAATGAGACATTTAAGATGTGTGGTTGTGCATATTTAAGGTCCCTTGAGTGAATTACATCAAACCAGTCTTGCAAATTCTTGGATATAAACAATTTTAAGCTGTTTTAGTAGTATGATTTTAAAATGGACTTTAAAATGGGTTAGAATGAGCTGCACTGCAAGTGCTGAATTTAGAAATGTCCCCCTTGACTTGGCTTCTAAAATCCAGTTGCTGGGGGTTCACTTTTACCTTGGTTTTTTTACCTTACCTTGGCAGGAGGAGTGGAACTGGATGATTTTTAAAGTCTCATCCAACCCAAACTCCATTTTGCCCTTTCTTCCGTGTGCTGAATCTCATGTATGATGAATGATGCACCCAGTTCTCATCTGGACTTGTTAAATGAAGTGTTACACTTACAGAGCCTCTTTTGAAAGGATCCCCAGGTCCTTTTCCAGGGGTTAGTGTTGAGTTACAAACGATCACTGTAATTCTTTTATCCACCATCACTCTGTGCTGGCTTCTCAGGTGGAAGATGCTGACTGATCCTCAGGTAACCTGATATTTGAGGGATGAAGGGGACTCTGGCAGCTAAAACTCCAAAGCAGGATGTATTTACTTGCACCATCACTTGACTGAGAGGCTGGAATTGAGGCTGTGCTCCCACAGAAGGTGCTGAGGAATTTCTCTCAGCTAACGGTGGTGAAGGATTTGTGCTGCTTTGTCTGGGGAGCAGCACAAGTCCAGGCACATCGAGCTCGCTGGGGATTTCTGGGTGCTCCAGAGCTGAGTGGGAAGGAGAAGTGCCTGCAGCAAACTGCTGGCTCTGCCCTCCCTGGGAGTTCTTGTCAAACATTAACCAGACCTAGGCCAACTCACTTTTTTTTTTTTTTTTTAATTTTATTTAAAGCTCTCCCACCCTCAGTATGTACAAAGGTGTTCCCAGGCACTTTATGTTCTCCCTGTTGAATGTGCAGTAGGAATTCCTGATGTGAAGCATGGGATAGAAGCATTTGTGTTTGTATTGTAGGAATGAGAAACATTTATGATTCAGTTAGTGGTGAATCTGATTTATCTTTGTATCATATTACCAGTACAATTGTATTTGAATTGTATTCCCAAGAGCTGGAATGAAACCTTGGAAAGAGGGAGATGGAGCTGTGGAAAAGTTCATTCTCATCAAAATAACTGAGCAAGATGCTGGCTCAGGGTTTCCTGTGCTCACCTGTGCAGCCTCACCCTGTGATTCCGAGTTGTGGGATAGAATTTTGGGGTAGTGGTGCTATCACAAACCAAATCCCCCTCCTGTGGCATGGAGCCTTCGTGTCAGAGGGTGAGGGACAGAAACAGCTTCATGCTTCTGAGAAGTTGGTTTTTTCTCTGTCTGGATGTGTACAAAAACTGTTTGAATTCTGTGTAAACTCTTGTTTTTAGTTGTGTTCCTTATTTCAGTTATAAGACTCTGAAGATGACTCTGCTGCTTCTGTATTTGCATCATCACATAGAATCGTCCTGTTTGTGCTTTTTTGGGCAAAGCCGAATTGTTTTAGTAGGAAATGTGATTTTTTTTTCTGTGTTTTTCTTCTTCACCATCACATAGAACATGGAAGTTAAGATTATATGTACCTTATATAAGTAGCTCTTGGTGACCAGGGCACGTTCCTCTTTGTGTGTCAGTGTTTTTGTGTTAATTTTGTTGTTGCAGGGCAGTGATTTTTCAATGTCTCACTTTTCAAACAGCTCCTCTGGGAGTGTATTTGTATTAAAAGCTGACAGAGTAGCATTTTAGGCTCATGCACATGAATTCAGGGCAGATTTGTGGTGATGCCCAAGCTGGGAGAAGTGCCCTGTGCCAGCTCCTGAGATGTCCCTTGCCCGTGGTAAAAAGAATATTTGAAACAAACATCAGGCATCATTGGATACAGCATTAAGGCAGCTTCAGGTATTTTTAAAAGCCTTCTGAAAACATCATTCCTTGTTCCAGGCAGGCTCTTCTGCCCTTCCTTGAAGGGAAAAGGATGAAATGGTGGGAGCTGGGTGTGCCCTGCACAGAGCTGGGATCCTGCACGTTCTCTCTCTGCCTGTTTATCCTTCGTGGCCAAATGTTGTCAAACAAAATTGGGGTTTCACCGTAGCCAATTAACCAATTAACTGCTTGATTCCTCTTGCTCATGGAACCAATTGAGACTGAAGAAGGCCTGGAGTTAAGTGAGGCTGTCTGGAAGGAAGTGGAGGTGTTGTGAGCAGCTTTGAAGATGCCCTGCTGGCAGTGAGGTGTGCTGGGGTGGGATCCCTTCGGATGGGCTGTGTCTGGAAGGTTCCTTGGGCCAACCTTTGATGGTTTTGCCTCACAGTGCCTGGGAAGATGAAGAGATGCTGCTGAGCTGGAGCAAGGGCTTGGGTGCCTGATGTGGTTCAGGGGGGTGAGAAGGGTTTGGCCAAGATCCTCTTTTCTTTTAACAGCTTTGCCAGGAAATTCAGGCAGTGTGGGTGTGCTCGTTGGGGTTTATCTTTAGTCTGGAGCTGTGGTCCAAAAGTGGGAGTGGGAGGTGGGAAGCAGAAGAAGGCAGCACCAATACTGCCATTTCACATCCAAGGTGAACCAAAGCCATGCCCTCGTTGGATTAGGGATGAACAGAAATACCAGACGGGATTTAGGAAGAGGTTGAAGGAGAAATGAAATGAGAGCTGTGTCTGGTCTGGGTGATGCTGGCACTGATGTGCTCAGTGTGGCTGGAGCTGCAGGGGATGAATGGTGGTTCAGGAATCCACACAGGGGGAGGTTGGCTCAGGAGTTTCTGTGAATTCCCTGCTGCATTTCCTGCTTGCTTTCAGCTCTTCCTGTTGAGCTGGAGCAGAGGCATGAGATGTTGTTTGTTGGTTGGTTGTGCAGAGAAATCTCAAACACAGGGACTGTTCAAAGTACAGTGGGACACACTGCAGGAAGAGTGACTCAAACCATGTAGAGTTCAAGCTCCTAAAAATGGAAATACTCTGCTCTAGGCCTGTTTTCTAATTATCTTTTTTTAAAATTTTTGAACTTCTGTTTTCCCAAATGTGGAAATTAAGATGATTTTGGCCCTTGCTGCAGGGACATTGTTGTGGCTCTGCTCCTCCTTCACACTTTAGCTCAGGCCACCTGGGAGAAGGGGAATTTTAGCAGGATCATCCTGGTAGCATCAGGTACAAGGCAACAGCTTCTTCATCTTCCACTTGCAGGGAGGGAGCAGAGGTGCTGTGCTGGTTCCCAGAGCATGGGGTAGGAGTGCTGGGAGCAGCACCTTTTAGTGGATATTAAAGGTTTGTGACAACCTGAGGTGGTCTGAGAGCTGAAGTGCTGCAGCTTTACCTGCTGGGGTGAATTGGCAGCGATGCTGATCTGCAGCCAGGTCTGGGCTGCCTTTCCAAAAGCCTTTCCTTGCTGCTCCTGAGCATGGGAACATTGCCCTCCTGTAGGCTCGTGGCTGTGGAAGATGTGGCTTTGAGTGGGAAGCTGTCTGAAGTACAGAGCTCAGGAAGCCCCATGAACTTCCTCTATTTACACTTTAAATGCTGGTGTGATTTTAATGGCCTTGTACACATTGTAGGCACTTAAAATAGCTCTGTGTGGAGATTGGATGGTGAGATACCAACTAGTCTAACTTGTATCACAGTCAAACTACTTGCACTAATAAAAAAAATGTAAAAGAGCTAAAAAACCCTAAACTAAATCCCCATACAGTCAAGGTGACTGCCATGAGGCTGTTTGTCATTTACTGTATTACAAAAGGCTGCAGAGGAGTGGTTAAAAGTGCCATTAACTGGTGTCTTTCTGATGAATAATTTTACATTGACCCAGGCAGGCACAGCCAGATCAGCTCTGGGTTTGCACCAGCTCAGATCTCAAGTGAATCTGTGCTGTAATGTTCCTTTTGTGTGGCAGTGTTGGTACAAATAATGGGTTTTCTTCAGCTCTAAGAGTTGTATGAAGTGTTGATGCAATTTTGAAAGATGATGCTTGTCTCTGTAAAAAATAGTGAAGGTCTCTGTAAACATTTAACCCTCTCTTTGGAAAACAGAGGGTTTGTTAAGATTATAATATTCTGTATATATAGCTGTATATAATTCCTCATCTCCACCCAGAGCTGTCCTATTCCCTGCCTCAAAATTTGCTTTTAACAGTAAATGCCATGGACTGAGACTGTTCCAGTTGGCTTTAACTGATCAGTGTCTATAATTACATCTGATATTTATCTGTGTTGAAATCCTACATATGTAACAAATAGGGCTGCAGTCTCAAGAATGAGCTTTTTAAGCCTCAGACTTCTAAAACAAATTTGTCATCAATGCCAAAATGATGGCAGGAGTTTGCTGGCCACATCCCAGAGCACAGGTCCCTCAGCCTGTGGTTACATGAGTTCAGCAGGTTGCAGGAGAACCGGAGAAAAAAGTGATTTTTCACATAAAATGTGAACTGCATCCATGGGTTTGGTATCAGCACAGAGCTGGGTTATGCCAGTGCCTTTACCTTGTTTGCAAGGCAGGGAAATCCAGCAAACCTGGTGCCTTAGAAAGCATCAGAGATCTCAATTTACACCCTGGGTTTGGCCTGCTTTGGGCAGCCTCTGAAACCTCACTGCTTTCAGAGCAGCAGACAAACTGGAGCCAAATGAGGGAGATGTGGAAGAGGCTAAAATGTTACTGAGGTGAAAATGTTTTTAAAAATGAGTGCTGGGTTGAAGTTTTCTTGTTGAGAATGCAATAGGTGGGTTTGCACAGCTTTCAGTCATGCTCTAACAAGTCATTTATTATTTTTAATAATCAGACAGCTGTCTAAAGACATGAAACAATGATTTTCTAAGCAGCCAACATTTTCATTTCAGACTGCAAATTATGTGGTGGAACATCACTTTCTTTCCTGCATGCACCTATTGTATTTTGTGATCAGTAAAGAACATTTCTGAATCTCTTGCTGCAGAGTTTAGCACATATTGTGGCTGTCCCTGGATCCCTGGCAGTGCCCAAGGCCAGGCTGGGCAGGGTTTGGAGCAAACTGGGACAGTGAAAAGTGTCCCTGCCATGGCAGGGGTGGCTCTGGGTGGGCTTTGAGGTCCCTTCCAACCCAAACCATTCTGGGCTTTGGTGTTAAATGAATTAGTGTCACCTTATTTATCATCTAATTTTTTTTATTTCTTTATGTCCCAATGCTGTGTCAAGCTCAGAGGGAATCTTTTCCAACTTTTGTGTGTGTCTTGCAAGAATTTGGTGCATTTCTGTTAACACAAGCAGCAAAACCAAACTGCAAAGGAAAGTTGGTTAAGAAGGGGGATTGGCAGGTTTTTAATCTGCATTTTTGCAGTAGGAGGATATGATCCAAAGGTGCATTATTGCCAGAACTGCCTTGAAATTACTGCTTTGAGTTGAAATGCCTTTTGGGAATCAGGGAGGGAGAGAGACCTGGAAACCACATCAAAGCTTGAGGTTAGAATATGTTGGAGAATGGGTGCCAAAAAAAGGTATGTCAGCACCAAAAATAGCCCTAATCTACAGGAGAAGTCAGGCACTGAATGGGTGGGGGGTGGCAGAACATCTGGGGGAGAAAAGGGATTTGAGAAATGAATGGGAGATGTTTGGCGTGGGCTGAACCGAGATGATCCGAGCGGGTGAAGTGGTTTGAAATAGTTACTTGCCTGAGGACTTGGTGGATATTTTTCAGTATAATTTTTTTTATTGCTGCATTAAGTTTCCCTGTTAGAAGGCAGCTGTGGGATGGGGGTTACAGCCCTTGGGAGGGGGCTGGAATTGGGCAGATTTGAGGAATTGTGGCCCTCAGAAGCTTCTGAACAGAGATCATTCCGTGGCCAAAAAGGGCCACAGGATGCTTGGGGGCACTTAGATCCCTCCTTTGGGCCCTCTCATCCCTCCCCTGGGCCCTGTCATCCCTCCTGCTTCCCTCTGTGATCAGGACTGATCTTTTTGCTCGTAGCAACATGAACCGTGAAGACCGGAATGTGCTGCGTATGAAAGAAAGGGAAAGGCGAAATCAAGAAATTCAGCAGGGTGACGAAGCCTTCCCACCCAACTCTCCTCTCTTTGCTGAACCATACAAAGTGGTGAGTTCCTGCACCTCAGAAAAAAATAAAAAACTCAGGTTTTATGACAGAAATCATGTGCAAATTAATATTTTTTTTTTTGTTAGATTGAAAGCTCTTACAACCAATTGTTTAAGCAGGGCTTGGAAATAAAGCTGGACAGTCACAGCTCCACTGGCAGATTTATAATGCTTGGGAAGGGAGGAACCTTTATAGGGAGTGAAAAAAAACCAAAATAAAACCATCACCGTTTTTTCCTTCCTTTGCCTTCTATACAGTAAATCAAAACAATGAAAGTATCCATTGTGTGATGCCAAATTACCATTTTTGGGGTGCTTTAGCAAACTTTTCTAACCTTTCATCAACATAATCCAGACCTGAGTAAGTTCAGGAAGAGAATGTTTAAATAGGAGGGTAATTTTCAACGCTGGGATGTGTGATATGACAGAATTATCAGCTCTAACCGCTGTTCCAGTTTGGATCTGATGTTTTAGTTTGTTTGGAAGGAGTTGATGCTGTTTGTGATCTTTCAGCCTGTGCTGGGTTCCTTTCCAGGTTGCTTTGCTGAACAGAACTGGAAAAAATCACCTAATTCTGGAATAACTAATAAAATATTATTTAGTATGTTAATGACGTAGTTCAAAACTCACTTTGAAAGCGAACCCTTCCCTCAGTGCAATTTCAGCTGCTTGGAAGAAGTAAAACATGACTGAAGAGTGACTTCCTGCAGGAGGAAGGTTGAGAAATACCTGGTGGTTTTTAAATTCCTGTCCTCCCATCAGCCTCTTGTGCTTGATAACCAAATTGCACATGTGTGAAGGGAACTGGAGCCGGTTGGGATGATCCAGGATCCCAGATTTGGAAAACAAAATGGTTCTGGAAAAAAGAACCCTTTTAACTGTGTGCAACGAACGTTGTGCCAGTATAAATACCAATTAAAAATGACTTACGGGGCTGAGGTTAAGTTGATTTTATTTCAGTGCTAATTAAAACATTTTAGGGCTGATGCATTCTGCATTAAAGAAATTACAATCTGGAAGGTGACAAGGGGGCATCTGCAGCTTTGGAACTTGCATCCAGCTCAGCAGTGCATTATTTATTTATTGCTGGTTCAGTTTTGCTGCTGCTGAATTTTTACTGTGTTTTAGGGAGTTAAGTAGGTTTTTTGGTATGTTTTAGGGAGTTAAATAGGTAATATTGCATGGTTATAGTATGTTTTAGGGAGCTAAATAGGTATTATTACACATTTTTAGTATGTTTTAGGGAGTTAAATAGGTATTGCATGTTTTTAGTATGTTTTAGGGAGTTAAATAGGTATTGCATGTTTTTAGTATGTTTCAGGGAGCTAAATAGTTATTATCACACATTTTTAGTATGTTTTAGGGAGTTAAGTAGCTATTATTACACTTTTTTAGTACGTTTTAGGGAGTCAAATTGCTGTTTTAAGAACTAAAATTCCCAGTTGGAAAGGCTGGCACAGGAATGTGTATCCAGCCAAGTTCAGGTGCAGCGCTGGAGTTCCCAGATCATTTCACTGCACCCCAAGCTGTGATTGGTCCTAAATCCTGATTTTTGTGCTTTCTGCTGTCAGACCAGCAAAGAAGACAAGCTGTCCAGCCGCATCCAGAGCATGCTGGGGAACTATGACGAGATGACGGATCTGATCGGGGAGCGGCCGCTGCAGAAGATCGTCGCCATTCCCAAGCCCTCGGTTCCCGTGGCCGCCGCGCCCGATGACAAACCCGCGCCCGGCTTCTTCGGGGAGCAGCGCCACGGCTCGGGCTCCCACCAGAGCAGCAAATGGACCCCGGTGGGGCCAGCCCCCAGCACCTCAGCCCAGTCCCAGAAGCGCTCGGCGGGGCTGGGGGGCCACGGGCAGCGCTCCGGGGGCGGCACTGCCGGCACCGGGGCCCGGCACGAGCGCGACGCCTACGGCGGCGGTGGCGGCCGTAAGAAGGGCCAGCACGGCTCGGAGCACTCCAAGGGCCGCTCTGGCAGCCCTGGGAAACCTCCAGCCGTGTCCTCGCTGGCCTCTGGCCACTCCAGAGCCCACGGCAGCGACCACCACAAGGAGCACCAGCGCTCCAAGTCGCCCCGGGACCCCGAGCCCAGCTGGGACTCTCCCTCGCGCGTGCCCTCGTTCGCCAGCGGGCAGCACTCGACCCAGTCCTTCCCTCCCTCGCTCATGTCCAAGTCCAGCTCCATGTTGCAGAAACCCACTGCCTACGTGAGGCCGATGGACGGGCAGGAGTCCATGGAACCAAAGCTATCCTCGGAACACTACAGCGGCCAGAGCCACAGCGGCGGCGTCAACGAGCTCAAACCCAGCAGCAAAGCACACCTGACCAAGCTGAAAATTCCTTCTCAGCCACTGGATGTAAGTTGCTGGCTGTGTCCTGCCTTCCTTAATGTAAATCTGCTTGGGCTGGGATTTTCCAGAATCTCCAATCTGCCTAACCCCAGTGGGGTTTTTAGTAAACACTGTGTTTTTGTTACTCAAAGCACCTTCACCTGAGCTGTGTTTTCAATGGGGAGTATGCAGAAGTAAATATTTTTGTCTTCTGCTTCTTCAGTGTGGATACTGGGATTTTTATTAAATAAAGGCTGAGACGTTCAGAAGGGTTTACTTAACCCCAAGAGGCCAATTTTCACAGAGTATTTCTCTAGTCAGGAGTTAGGGAAATTGTAGGATATCCACAAATATTTTGACAAGCTGGGTAAATCCATTGTTGTTCCTTGGAGCTGAATTGACTTGGAGTTGTTGATACAACCTGCCTGTATCAGATTTTCTTTTGAAGTGAGTAGCAATTACTAGATGTAATTGTTATACCTTCACACCAAATTGAACAGGGTGCAGAACTTTTATCAGTTGTGCTGCATATAAAATACTATTGGGTTAACAACTTTGAGGAGTTTGGTAATTCCCGAATCATTAAGACACAGACTGACTCCAGCTCACTTACAAGGAGAGTGCCTTTCCTAGTAATAAAGTCTCATTTCATCTCCTGCTTGAATCATGGTAGCCAGAGAAAAGCCCTTGTTCCTGGGATTGCAACAGATAGCAAAGTAAGTTCCAGCACACAGGTAAGGAAATCAGACATGATTTTATTTGGGAACACTTGCCACATCAATGCTGATGCAGTGAATCCTTTAGTAGCTTTGCTTCTTTCTGCTTGTGGCAGCCAGGGTTGCAGAGGATTCATGGTTTGGTAATTATTGCTGTTTCTGGGATCCCTCTGTGATGAGTGTTTGACTTGGGAATGCAGTTTGTCATTCCTGGTCCTGCACTTGAATTCAGATACAATCCTGGGGCTGCTTCCAGGAAATTATTGAGAGCTGTGATTCTCTTTCCCCTCTCTACAAGTTTTTAATATCACTGACTGCCTGTGATCACTTTAACTGTCAAGTGAAAAGTGAGAGATTATTATCACAGTTTTATGGATGTCTTGTATTTGCTTTTCGTAACTGTGACTCATGCCATAAAACCATGGATCTATCTGATACTAAAATTGATGAAAAGAGTTAGCAAGGACTGTTTGTGTCTATGTGGAGTCCATATGAGTCACAGTAAGGATTGAAGTTTGTTTTTAACTGTTTGTAGCCCCTGGAAAATTTGGGAGATGTTAATTTTGAGTTTTGATTTGTAGGCATCAGCCTCTGGTGAGGTGAGCTGCGTGGATGAAATCCTCAAAGTAAGTTATTGTTCTTGTTCCCAGCTTTGTTGGAAATACGACCATTCTAAGGAGGGGGAAGGACTCTGCAGTTCTCAGTGTCCAAGTGCAGGTGGTGACAGGAGGGCTCCTGCAGCACAGGGAGACTGGGCCAGGCTGGGAGCAGAGCTGGGCATTGGTGTTGTGGTGTGCCTTCCACCAAAATACTCTTTTCTATGCTGGTATTTTAGATTATGGTAACTGCTTTGCTGCCCCATGGCAGCGCTTTGCCTCTCTCCTCCCTGGGGTATTTTCCCAAGTCCTTTTACCCCTCCTGTGATCGCCTGTCCTGTGTCAGCTCTCACAATAGGATCATCAGGTCCCTCTGGAGCATTTCCCTGGTTTATTATTTCCTGTGACCTCCAGTACTGCACAGGGCCTTGCAGGTGCTCTGGGAGAATTGGAGGCACTTTCCAGCTGCAGACATTTGATTTCCCTCTTTTCCTCAAACTCTGCAGGCTTCCCTTTCCTGGGATTCTCCTTCCCACACACTCTGAAAGGATCAGCCTCTGACTTGCACTGCAGTTTATCTCCAGGCCAGCCAAGATGATTGATTTATGCCTTGCTGCTGGTTATTATGTCATAACTCTCTCTTCTCATGGGCAGCAATTTAACATTCAGGTTTACATGTAAAATCTTTGTTGCACATTTGGGAAATCAAGATTTGAACACAAAGCTTAGTGAAGGGTGAACAATGAACTGAAAGTGGAGAGAATCCAGATTGTTGAAGTTGAAATCTGATTTATTTTGTTCATAACTTTCCTTTTGGTTGTGTTCTAGGAGATGACCCACTCCTGGCCTCCTCCACTGACTGCCATCCACACCCCCTGCAAAACTGAACCCTCCAAATTCCCCTTTCCAACAAAGGTCAGTGCTGAATCAAACACTGGGTGCTGTTGAAAAAGTAACTCCTGTTAAAGATCAGGATTTTGGAACTCCTACATTCAGTTCTGTATAATCTGCATTTGTTGCAGTGCTTTGTCCCTCTTTATTTTTCTTCACATCATCTGTCAGCAGTGGCCTTATGAAAAATGTCCTTGGTTTTTCTCTGCTTTGCACAGATAGTCTGCAAAGTTATGTGTAATACTGCTTACCTTTTAAATTTTTGTTGGATAAATTCAAACTTTGAAACCTTTGGAGCTTGAAAATGCCTTTGAGCCCTTTCCCTAGCAGGGAAATGCTTTGCACCATTTGTGTAGAACTAAGTGAGTTTCCTTCCATGTAGCAAAACAGAGGCTGAATGGTAAATGTTGAGAAATTCAAATGGGCTTTTCTGCATAAACTGAATTTTCCTCTTAGTTTGAAGTCCATTAATAGTTGTATGAGATTTTTTTTTTGCATTTTCAATTACAAAAAATTAAGGCAGTTTAAAAATCACGTGTTTTGCTGAAGAAATCACTTGTTCCAAAAGATCCTCTTCCCAAGCTCCTGTGCTCTTAAGTACTGCTGAAGGGTTTAAGCAATTAATTCCAGAGAAATCCACCTCTGCTGCTGTTGGCAGCACAGGGCACGTGTCCAGGGGAGCTGCTGGAGCTGACACCTCTGAGGAGGGAATTCTGCTGCCTCCCCTGAGGCTGGCCTGGCAGCTCCAGGCTTCCAGGGCACACTGGCACTGGGAATTGTTTGCCTGGAAGAGCAGCTCTGCAGGATCCTGGGAGCCCAGGGGAGGCAGCTGTGGGTAAAACCCAGCATGGGGAGCTGACTCACCCAGGAATTTGTGTTCTGCTTCCTGGATCTGCTGATTACCACTAAAAAATTCGACTCAACAATGTGATTTTTCTCCAGATTCAACATCTCTCTGGGGTGAATTGGGGTGCTCCACCCCGAGCTTGGCAGAGCTTCAGAGTGAAGAAATTGCACTGTTTGTCTTTTCAAAGTTACCTGTGTTATAATTCAGATCATGCTCTCTCTGACCAGCTGCTGGACACCACTTAATTGCTCTTAATTTCCTGTTTGATCCAAATTGCTCCCCAAAACAGAACATCTGAGGGAATCATTTTAAGAAGATTTTTCTCCCTGAGGTTTCTGCTGTCATCTCTCTAATCCCATCCTTTCATGTGAATGCTTTGACATGACCTTCCTGCAGCCCAAGGTTCCAGTCCCTGGTGGAAGGGCACATCCACAAACCTCCCCCAGACTGCTCCAAGTTCAGGTTCTCATCCTGGCTGGATATCCAGAGCCAGGAGCAGTCCTGCTCTGTGTGACCTGTCCCTGGCTCACTGCATTTTGCTTTTCTTCAGTATCAAAAAATGCAGAATTTACCATTCAGTTCTCAGCTTTACTTTGGAAGGCATAGCTAGAAATAAATCCTGTTTTCTGTTTTCCTAGCATTAGATCAATATTAATCTTGCAAATATTACTTTCAGTCAGGGTTTATTTGTGTGCTATATAAAACTGTCAGCCTGGAAATAATTCTTGCCTTTTCTTACAAGGAAAGAAATTCCACACCTTTCCTCTTCAACAAAGGTCCTTATTCCACTGCTCTGAGCACTCACTCCTGAACCTTCAGGCAGATATTTTCCCTTTGCATTTGGAGCACACTTGGCTGTGGGGCTGCCTGGTTTTAGTTTCTCTGGCATTTGACTGAGTTTGGGAAGGGAAGGGGTGCAGAAATCCATGTGGCTGTGGCACACTGCTCAGCTCTGGTCATGTTTGAACAAAAAAGGTGCCTTGTGGGGCTTTCTGAACCTCTCAACCTGGATTGTGTCTCTTCACCCAGTTTGCAAAAAATTCCATTTATGGCTGCTCTGAGTCTTTTGACTTGTTGCCAGCTTTTTTATTTTGTGGCTGCACATCTTAGCCACGGAACTCTGTCAAATTCTCTCTCTGCATCCAAAGCCTATAATTTCCTCTGCCTTCTCCCCTCTGTCATTCTTGGCAGCAGCAGCTCTGCAGAATTCCAGGGAGTTAGTGAGCCATAGGCTTGTGCAGTCTGGGCCCAGAGCAGAATCCAGCAAACAAAACACAACAGTGGTTTACTTTAATCAAGCAGTTCTGTTGGAGGAAAGCTCCTTCTCTTTAATACTGTACTCCATTTATGATTATTTATTATGATTATTTATCATTATTTATGCCAGGCATCTGCTGAAGAGTTTCACAGCATTGCCCTTGTGGGCAGAGCTTGCTGTGTTCTTCCTGCTCACATAAAGTGAAGCTGCCCTTGCTGGACCACTTGATTTTATTTGTCAGACTCTTGGGATTGGGATCACTTTCCCTGTGTGTAGGGAGTGAGTAACTCCAAGGAACCCAACCTCCTGACTGGGGCCTCTCTGATTACTGTAAATATATCTGATAGTTCCCAGGAAGTCTTTGCATCAGAAAACTCCATGAAAATAGGTCAGGGAAAGTTTTATGGATGCTATGGAAAAATGCAGATTCCTGTGTCTTGATAAAAAATGTTATCCTGTGACCTAACAGTCTATAATTTAATCCATGGGCTCCCAGTCAGCCACTCCAGAAATGTTTATGAACTGCTCTGAGCGGCCCAGCTGCTGGCTGGGAGGGCAGGCTGGGTGCCAGGGGAGGCTGAAGCTCTGCAGAGGTGGCTCTGAGCTGCACAGCTGGGGCCAGCAGGGTCCCTCCAGCCATCCCTGCCCTGCTGGGGAGCACAAACTTCCCCCTGAGATCTGACCTGGGCTTTCAGGTGTTACCTGGGAATGGGCTCTGTCCCCCCAGCCAGGGCTGTGGGGTGGGAATCCAGCCCAGCTGGAGAATTCCTCTCTTCAGTTTTTTTTTTGTCAGAGTTTTTGTTTCCTGCTCCAGTGTCTTCCCTGTGTAACCTCAGTCCATTATATTTTGTTTTAAAGGGTTTCCTTCCTTTCAGTTGTTTGCAATTTCTTTCTGAAGCAGACCTTTAGAAGCTGCTGCTCTAAATAACCTGGGAGTTGAAAGTAGAGCTTTTTATTTTTTTTTTTAGTCTGAGTTTCTTAAAGAAATATGTATCCAGTAGATGGCAAGGGAGCTGGAAAAAGTTGCACATTAGACCATAACACCTCATTAAAGTGCACTTAGCTGGGAGCCAGTGCTTTGCCTGTGCACTGGGAAGTTGACTCAAGTGAGGAACTGGGCAGGTGTGTTGTGCAGAATTCCCAGTCCCTGTGCTGCTGGAAGGGGTGTAGTTCCCATCCTGTGCTCCCCCAGTGCTGTGGCTTTGGGAATGGGGGGTTTGTGCTCTTTATTTCCTTTTCCACTCTGTTTGTTGGCTTGCTTGAGCTGCCAGTAACCAGGGATTCACACCTGCCTCGTCCTACCTGTGCAAATGATAAAAATGGATTTATTTTGAAGGAAGTGTGACTGTTCACAAGACTTCTCTCCATCTTTGCTTTGCTCTTGAATTCTCTCTGATTTTTTTTTATTATTGTTTTTGTTGTTCCCTCCTTTCAGTTAGTAAAGAGCAGAGGTATTTGAAACACCTCCCAAGGAAAGCTCCTTATGAAATCTTCCATCCACAAAATCCTTGTTCAATGCATTATTCCATTTTTGAAATAGGAAGCTGAGCGAAATTGAAAACATCTCAAGGGTGCTTTGCTGTGTAAAGCTTTTGTGTGTTTAAAAACTTCATTCTGTGAATTGCCTCTGTAACCACTGCCTGGTACTGGCTTGTTGTGAGGGAAAACCAGGGCACAGGTGTACCAGGAAAAATGGAATTCATTGTTCAATTGTAGTTCTGCTTTGCCATCATCAGAGCATGGAAGTAAAATGTGTGTATAGAATAGAAATTGAAAGTATTTGACTTGATTTATTTTTCTGGGGCCATCAGTTGTCCTCATTTTGAAATGAGGTCAGGAAGGTCCTATTTTAAAAAGGCACTTGAGCCTGGAAGGGAGTTTGCAGTGGCTCTGTGTATTGTTAAAACAATGGGTCAGGATTTCAAAAAAGTTCAGAATCTGCTGTGTCTTGGGAGTCAGAATTGGAGTTTCTGAAATGGAAATACTGAGGATGATACAGGTGCTAAAATTTGTGAGGCTTCATTTTTCCTGGCTGGTTTTCTGGGATATTGGGAAGGGATCCCTCAGCTGAGAGATTTTCCCTGTTCCCTTTGCTGTGTGTGCCTGGAGAAGGAAAATGAGGAGAAAAGAGCTGGAAGGAAAGCACTTCAACCAGCAGCAAAATTTGTGTGTGTATAAAGAGCGTAAACAAACATCCTGAGCAGTTCCTAAACACAGAGGAGGAGGGGATTTAGGGAAACCACTCAGGGATTTGGGACTTTGAGCCCTGATGTGCCCTTGGGTGAGGAAGAGGAGTGTGAAGGTCTCACCTGGGCTGCCCCAGAGGAAGAATCCCTTTTATACTTGTTATTTTTTCCCCTTTTCCAGAGACTTAGTGTCACCCATTAGATAGAAAGAATATCTTCCATTGAAAAAAAAAAAAAACCCACTTGTGGTCTTTTATTCCCCCAGGAGTCTCAGCAGTCCAGTTTTGGCACTGGAGAACAGAGTGAGTACATGAAACTTCCTGGAATGTGTCGAATGTTTTTGTTGTCATTCAGTGTTCTCAGCAGCTCCTAAGATGTCAGGGCTTTTAGGAAATGAGGTTTTCCAGACTGCTCACAGGATGGAGTCTGGCTTCAAATGTTCTCTGCTTTCTCAGGTTTGAAGATGTTAAAGCAGTTGCTTAATTTTTCTTTTAGCATTTCTGGTTCAGATGTTGAAGGTTATCACTGAGTGGAAGGGTGGTGTGTTTGAGGAAAGAGATGTATTTTCATTGATCAGTTCTTTACAAAATGTCTCTGTGGTTGATTGATTTGAAAATAAGTGAGTACTAAACCAAAACACCTCAAAAAACCCAACTCCCTGCTTAGGGACATATTAAAAACCATAAGAGTGCTTTTGCTTTTATTGCAGTAGAAAAAGCACATGGCAGTTTCACCATTTATTTTTACTTTGACATTTGAAAGTCAAGAGAGAGAACTAGTCAAGAACTTTTGTCACATGCTATTATCCATCAGTTTCTTGGACTTTTTTTGGGAAAAAAATAGTTTTTATTTCTTTTAACTGTCATTATTTTGAATGTTACTGAAATGAACACAAAACTCAGGTAAATACCAGGTAAAATTGAATTAAATTTGTGCTGTTACCTTCCAAAAGTCCTTCCACTCCCTCTTGAAGTGATTAAACAGCTTAAATAGTAAAAGAAGAATGGTTTATTCTTAGATATTCACAAGCAGCTTAATCTGAACATCTGATACAGTGGGGAATTAAGGAAACAAATTCAAGCTTAATTCCATAATGCTAAACCTAGGCTCACGTTATAGGAGCAGCTGATCTTTAGGTGTGGAAAAGAGGAGCCAAGGTTAATTAAACACAGAACCAGTTTGCTGTGCCTGCTTGGCTTTGCTGGAGAGCTTTTCCCAGCCTCACTTCTTGGTTTTGTTGAGCTGCACTCAATGATGTAGCAGAATTAAAGAAAAGGGAAGGGCAGAAACCCCAAACTTAAGAAGCAGATTTTCTCAGGGTGGGTTCCTGCTGTCCCAGGTGGATTTTGGGATGTTGGGGTTCTCATCCAGCAGGAGCTGTGTGGGATGCTGGAGCAGTCAGAGCTCAGCAGATGGATCTGGCAGGAGCAGAACAGTTTTCCACACCATTAATAACAAATTAAGTGTGCATTGGTTTACACAGCAATGATTTAAATTATTTTCTCCATTTTCTTGGTTAAATTATTTGCTGTATTTGGTGTTTTGTCTCTGCATTCCTCCCTCCCTGGGGGAGGTTGTCCCTGGTGTCCCCTGGGTGCTGCTCCCTCCTGTCCCCTCACATGGCCTTGCTTCATCCATCACTGCATCCTTGTGGCAGCTTTGGGGTGACTTCTGCTGCTGTGCCTGAGTTTTCAGCTGTGCTTTTCTTCTTTTCTTCTCCTAGAACGATACAACCCCTCATCCAAAACATCCAATGGTCATCAATCCAAATCGTAAGTGCTGCTGAGCAAACACTGCACAAACAACAGTTGTATTTCAAGAGATCTGGGAAATTGAGTTTGGTAGGATGTGAGAGACACTCCAGCATCCCTCTCCTTGGCTGGCAGGAAAAGGAGATCATAACTCAGCAATCCCAGCAGCTTTTTTGGGACAATAAATCAAATATTGCTCACTGGAGTGAGTAAAAAATACCCTGAGCTGCCTTTCTGCTTTTGTGTTGTCCTGGCAGCTGCCAGGAGAGGAGCAGGAATGAGAAAAGGCATCAGTGTGGGATGGGACCTGCCTTGCAGAGCTGCAGCTGGAGGCTGCACAAATTCAGGATGAGGAAAGGTTTTGGATTGGAGGAGACACAAAACTGAGTCTGGGATCTCGTGAGGTTTGTTCTGCTCAGCCTTTGAGTCCCTGACAAACATTTTACACACAGCAAACACAGGAAAACTCAGAGACAACTGGAATGTTCTGCATGGCTGTAGTCCAACTTTCTCAGACTTAAAAATCAGTGATATGCAGTTAAAAGACAATTTCCAAGTAAATATGGCCATAAAAAGAAATATTTACCAGCTGATTGTGTGTTAATGAAAGCTGTGGACTCTGCAAGCTGAGTCTGGGTTAGAAACATTCCTCAGTTCACTTTTGTTGGGATGCACTCACAGGATGCAGCCTGGTGCTTCTGCCACAGAATTGGCAAGGTGAAAAAGCACCTGACCTATGGGATAGAAATAAAACAAAAGAAACCCCCTTCAATAGATACAAACCTGCAGTGTCCAAATCAGGCAGCTCAGGAAAGTGCTGAGAGGGAACAAGAGGCAGCACTGGGCACCTGCTGAGCTGGGATGCAGGGGAGCAAAGTTTAAATGGTGTTTACTGTGGCAATACAACTTTAAATATTTCATTTTTTAAAATTATGATCTGGTAAAGAAAACCTTTATAAAGGAGATAAATGTGTAATTTGTCAAATGATAGCAATGAGCAGGAGTGAGCTCCTAGAGGTTGATGCTCCTGTTCAGATCATCACTGTGGAACTCGGGAGAGTCAGGCTTTTAATTCTTTCTCATTTTCTCTCCACAGATGTGAATCGAACCAGACAGAGTAAGATGTTTTATTTTTATAATCAAATATTTCCAATAATCACAAAGGCCCTGCTGTGTGTTTTCATTGTGTGAAACTCTGTGTGTGTGACTACCAGCAGTAATTATGGCTTTGAATAATAATAATTAATGATGGCTTAGGACAGTTCACTGTGCCACAGGACAGGAAGCAGCCACTGGGGCTGCCTTTCTTTCCTCCATTCCAAACACAATTCTTACAATTGTGTGTGAGAAGTTGAACATACACAAGTGACCTCCTCCCACACCAGTAAATTGTGTCAGATTTCCTTTCTAAATTTACCAGAATGGACTCAGGAGCCCAAGTACCTGAACCCTCATTCTTCTCTGAAGAATGACTCAAGTCACCGTTCTTACCCATGAAATGTGTGAGTGCTGTCTGGTGTCTCACCCACGCAGCCTCTGCAGGATAAACAGTGCCATGTTGAAATCTAGCAGCATGCTTTGGCAGTAATTAAAGTACTTGGAAAAACTTGTCTCACTTTCTCCTTTTTCCCTTAGTATGTTGAAAGATGACTTAAAACTTAGCAGTAGTGAAGACAGCGATGGAGAGCAGGTATGTTCCTTCAATGGCTTCCCAAAAAAAAATCCCTGGGGCTGCCCTGGGCAGGGATCAGTGAAACTAAAATCTCATGGGATGTTTTTAGGCCAACCTCAGGTATTCCTAAATGTCATCTTAGGGAAAAATTTGTGCAAACAAATTGAAATGTTATGTTTTGTGGAAATTCTTATTAATTGATTTCATGTGGGCTTCTGTGAACATCAAATGACAATAGTGCAGTTTAAAATTTATATAATGGCTCCTTAATTAAAGATAAACTCCTTTATGTTCTGCCATCTCAGCTACAGAGTTCTGGGCGTGAACATCTGTGTGCATTGTCTGGGGTGACAAGGGGCTGTGTCTGTCCCTGGGGTACAGCTGCACCTTTATATTTATCCAAAAGTCTCTTTTTTTTAAACTCTTTTCAGGATTAACTTTATGCAGCTTCTGACTGGCACTTAACATGGTAAATAAAAATAAAATGTGTGTCTGTGCTGCCCAGTAATCCCCACTGCTCTGGGGTTTCTTTTGCTCCTTCCAAGTTCTGGTTCTTGATTTTTTAAAAGAGGGAAAGTTGGAGTTGGTGAACTCCCCTTACCCTGGGCATCTCTGTGTGAAATGCAGAATCATTTCATTCAAAAAGGTGGAAAGGATATTATTTGGTGGTAGAAATGGGAGCTTTCACAACTGCAGTCAGAATATAGAGCTTTGTGCTGAAAACTTGGAGAAAATACCTCTGCTTCTCTTTCTGTATAAGGAAAATGCAGATAAACTAATGCAAATAATGAATTTTTAAAAAATTAAGGGCCCTAAACTAATGTTTTGCAACTGAATTGTATGTACAAGCCTAAAATAGCTTCTAGAAGCTTCATGCTGTTTTTTTTTAATTGCAGGACTGTGATAAGACAGTGCCAAGGAGCACACCTGGAAGGTAGGAATTCCTGGGGGATTGCAGCACACGGGGATGTTCAGCCCAGTCAGCACTCCTGCCTTGGGCTGGCTCCCAAAATTCAGCTTTGTCCTTTGCCTTGTAGAAAAAGAGGTGATGAGAATGGAAGCAGGGATTAAATAGTAGTAAATATAATATTAAATATTTCCTGCAAATGAGACTGAGCACTTTGGGAAGGGACAGCACCCACAGGCTCTTTGTTCACTTCTGCTGAATTTTCTGTGAATGTTGATTAAAATGCTATATTTTATTACTTCTAATGCAAGGATTTGAAGGCTATCCTTGTGCCTGGGGTAATTCTTGCTTTCCCTCCTTTTTGCTGCAGCAATTCTGAGCCTTCCCAGCACAACAGTGAAGGAGCAGATAACTCCAGGGATGACTCGAGCAGCCACAGCGGCTCCGAGAGCAGCTCGGGCTCCGACTCAGAGAGCGAGAGCAGCTCCAGCGACAGCGAGGCCAACGAGCCATCCCAGAGTGCATCCCCCGAGGTAGGGCTGCCAGGGGCTGCCCTGCAGCACCTTGCCTCTCATCCTCACTTCTAACAGCACAAAAGTTCAATCAGTTCTCACACTGTTAAAGAAAAGGCTGAGCAGCGTGGGCGCGCTGTCAGGCTGCAGTTCCTGTGGTGGATGTGACGCTTCTCTAGCTGCACGTTTGATGTTTGATTTGAGGTTTTTACCACCAGTTGTCTGTTGGAGAGCAGAGTTAGATATGGTATCAGAACCCTGAAAAGCCACGACATCAAATATTGGTGTTATTTGGGCCTATATTTAATTTATTTATCTCAAGTTTTTGGGTGTACCTCGTGCTTTGGTGTGCAGCATCATACAGCTGCCACATGGAAAAGATGGAAGAAATGGGAAATGTTTTATCTAACTCTGTTTTTTCACTTTGTTTTTAGCCAGAGCCACCACCCACAAACAAGTGGCAGCTGGATAACTGGTTGAACAAAGTGAATTCCCATAAAGTGTCACCAGCTTCTTCCGTGGACAGCAATATCCCTTCTTCCCAAGGCTACAAGAAAGAGGGACGGGATCAGGGTGCAGGGAGTGGGTACACTGACCAAGGTGGATCCAAGGACTCCATCTCTTCTACACCTGGGAGGGATTCCAAACCCACCCAGAAGGGCTCGGAGAGCAGTCGTGGGAGGCAGAAATCACCTGCCCAGAGCGACAGCTCGACTCAGAGGAGGACTGTAGGGAAAAAACAGCCCAAGAAAGCAGAAAAGACATCTGTGGAAGAGCCCAGAGGAGGTCTTAAAATAGAAAGTGAAACCCCAGTAGACATGGCAACAAATATCCCTTCAAACAGGCACAAGGCAGCCACCAAAGGCTCCAGGAAACCCAATATAAAGAAGGAGCCCAAGTCTTCCCCTCGACCTACAACAGAGAAAAAGAAATACAAGGCTTCAAGCAAATCTGCCCAGAAATCCAGGGAATTCATCGAAACAGATACCTCATCCTCTGATTCAGATGAAAATGAGAGCCTGCCTCCTTCCTCACAAACACCCAAATACTCTGAGAGCAATAGGACTCCTGTTAAATCTTCCATGGAGGAGGATGACAGCTTTTTTCGGCAAAGAATGTTCTCTCCTATGGAAGAGAAAGAGCTTCTGTCCCCACTGAGTGATCCTGATGAAAGGTACCCTCTCATTGTGAAGATTGACCTGAGCCTCTTATCCAGGATACCAGGGAAGCCTTACAAGGATGCAGATGCTGCCAAGGCGGAGAAGAAGAGCGCTCCGGAGAAACACGCGCGGGAATCCCAGAAGCAGCCCTCGGACAAGAGCTCCACCAAAGGCAAAAGGAAACACAAACAGGTGAGGGCTCAGGGCAGGCTCCCCTGTTCTCTCAGCCCCCAGAATCCAGGTGATGCCTCAGGGGAGGGTCTGAGCTGTGCAGCAGTGGCTTTGCTGCCTCGTGTTGAGCTCATGGATCGTCCCTGTGCTGTTGCAGGAAAGTGCTGAGGTTTTCTGACAGGAACAGCTGGAGGAGTGTCAGCCCTTGAGCCAGGGCTCAGGGAGGTCACAGATCCTGTGCCTCTGAGCTCTGCATCCTCTCCTGCCTCCCTGGTGCTCTGCAGGCCAGCTCAAGCAGCTGTTCCAGTGGGAAATCCACCTGGGGAAAAAACCCCAAAAGTCAGTTTGCAGCTGGATCAGCTCCCTGAGCCATGGAATTGCTCATTGGCAGGAGAAGGGATGGGGCAGGACTGGGCATGGCAGCAGCAGCAAACAGTTCAGGTGCTGCTTTACTGGGAGCAGGGGGATCTCTCCATGATAATACTGAATCTTTTCCAAAAGCATTTCATCTTTCCAGCTAGAAGTACAAGGAATGGCTGGGGGCAGTCAAATAGGCAGGAGTCAGTGTGGGAACTGAGTGGAAGGGATCCTCTTGGAGGGGGAATGTGAGAAGTCAATGCTGGTGTAATTTTAAACTGCTTTTTGAAAGCTCAGCACAGGGCCACTCTGTACAAAGGGCAAACCTGGGGCTGTCAGATGGGATCCCTGCGAGTCTGGTTTCCGGGAGTGCAGGGCTCTGAGGCCCTGGGGCAGGGATTCAGAAATCCCTGTCCTGCTCTGGATGTCACTCTGAACATTTCATTTTACCACCTCAAGGGGTTGGAGACTTGGAATCTGCAATCCCAGGATTGTGGGAGATCGTTCCCAGAGTCATTTGAGGAGTTACACCAAATAAACCTGATCACCTGCTGCAGTCAGTGTCATGCAGGAGCCCTGACATGTAACTGCAGATTTATCCTGCACTGTCCCTGAGATTCCTCTTCTCTCTGGCTGAGGAAATGANNTGAGGAAATGAGGAGCTGTTGTAAAAAGGGAATAACTGCCCGGTGCAGTGAACAATTCTCTGTGCAGGTGTTCCTGGGAATGCACTCACGTGTTCCAGTGGGTCTGAATTCCATGACTTGTCTCTCTTTGACCTTTTTTGCCTTTAACCACACATTTGGAATTTCAGTATTAAAGATCTGTGCTCTCACATCCAAACCACAGAGCTTTGGTGAGACCAGTTAAATTCAGGCTTTATCCCAGGAAACAGTGGTGGTTAAATGTTACCTCAGATCTCTGTGGTGCTTCCTGAGAGGATGGAAACCTGTGTGAGGCAAGCACAGGACCCCCTTTGCCCACCCCCAAAAGTTTCCAGTTTGTGCTCCAAACCCAGGTGGCACCACTTGATTTTCTTCATTTCCTGGGTTTCCTTGATAACAATTCTCAGGTTGCAGCATCAGTAACAAAACCAAAACCTTTGGGGTTTCAACCTGGGGTTTGTTTCTGTGAGGCCCCATTTTCCCTCTTATTCTCTGTATTGATCCCTCCTGTGACTTGAGGATTGAATTGATATAAATACCTATTCTTCAACATCTCTGGGCTGACTTTAATAGGCTGATTAGATTTTTATCCTTTGCTGGCATTCATCTTTGGACCCCACAACATCAAATCTGTCTCCTAGTCCTGCCAAAGCCTTTGGCAGATTTTCCTGAGATTTCATGGTTATAATTTATCTGTGCTGAGATGAACAACTTGGCTGTTGCTGCTTTTATCAGGTTGTAATTTAGTAGCCAGACTGGGATTTTCATTTTGCTCCAGTATCAGGGTGTGGTAAGGAATTTCTAAGGATGGTTTTGGGGTCTGTGTTTAACTGTGGAACAGCTGGATGATGTCTCTGTGAAATGTTGCCACTCTCAGTGATGTGTCCATGTGCATCTTTGCTGGATGTTTTTCTCATTTGCTTTGCTCAGAACGAGGATGAAAACAGAGCCAGTGAAAGCAAGAAAACGAAACTGGAAGAAAAAGCTCCCTCAGGACACAAGAATTCCAGCAGCAGGGAGTGAGTATCTGCTCTGCCCTGCACTGAGGTCAGGGTGGCCATGGACAGCATGATGCTTATCTTCCCCCTTTCTCCTCTCTCCCACTCCAAGTTTTCCTCAAATAATTGGTAAAACTTCATTTTTTCTTAACCTTCAAACAAATTTACTTCAGAGCTTCTACAGGCAATTGGTGGAAATGAATTTCCATCCCCAGAAACTGGGCGAGGACAATTGGGCTCCTTAACAAAGTGAGCTGACCCCTCCTGTGAAGGGAATATTTCCTTCCTGGTTTTCTCTGATACACAGTGAGGCTTGGTCTAGAAATCAAAATCTGTGCTTTTAAATGGACCCCATCTGGTAATTCTCTGTTTAATAAGTTTTAAACTGGAATAAACTCCTGAGCTGGCTTTCCTTGGGAAGCTGATGGCATTGAACTTTGGATCCATGGATTTAGCTTTGATTTGTTAATTCAAGAAAAGTGTGAGTGATACCAAAGCAAATATACAGAATGAGGAGATCAGTACCATTGTTTAAATATGTTATTTCTGGATTCCACATGCTTTTTGCAACACCTGTTTTGCCTTTTATTTGATTGATTTCTTGCTCAGTGCTAATCCACAGGAGAGATGAAGGGTTTTTTCCACTGCATTTTGAAACTTCTGTTTCAGTTCAAGCAACTGAAAACTGTTACAGTTGTGTCATGGAAAATATTCCTGTCCAGTGAGTAATTTGCCAAATTGCAAAGATGTGAGAAGCTGCAGCAGTCTGGATGCTACAACTTTTGTTTTCCCCTTCTGAATTAAACAGTGTCTTACTGTTGTGAGGGAACAGCTGTAGAATGAATGGATATATTTCTAGCTTGATTTTTTTTTTTACCTGATATTTGGTTTTTTCTGGTATTTGCTTGATTACCAGTGCAATTCTCTGAAGGACATTTAATTCAATGGAACTATGATTTTCTAGAAATAATGTATAGAAATAATAATGGTGGGAAGGCAGGAATAGCCACCAGCATCCCTCAGCAGCCAGGTGAGAGTGTCCTGAAAGGCTGTGCTGGGGAAGTTTCCCATTCCCTGCTTCCAGAGGTTTATCTGGAGCATCTTTCCCTGGAGCTGTTGGCTGCCTGCTGTGCACAGACAGCCTGGCGCTGGCATTGGCTCCCACTGCTGAAATTGGGAGGCTTTGGGGTGGTTTTTGTACACAGCTGGTGCAGGGGTGTGGTTTTATGGTTAGAACTTGTCTGGTTTTGCCTGTGTTTTCAGGTCAGAACAAATAAAATGGTGAAAACAAGTTCAATCTGGCTTTGGAGGAACCTACTCACTGAGAGGATTATTCTGCTTTTCTCCAAAGCTGGGTCTAATAGGAAAAATCTTGGGGGGGGGTAAAAGGTGTTTAGTTTAAGGTTTAAAAATTGAACTTTTGTGTGTTGTGTTCTTGGGGTTGTTTTTGTTGGTTTTGGTTTTGTTTGTTAAGGCAAGAAACCCAAACCCTGAATTTGTTCCTCTTTTCCAGGTCTTCAAAGCCAAGTGCTGTTAAAGAGAAGGATTTGCTGCCTTCCCCTGCTGCCCCAGCCCTGCAGAAGGATTCCAAGCAGGAACATGGCTCCAGGAAGAGAACAGTCAGCCAATCCTCATCCCTAAAATCCAGCAGCAACCCAGGCAAGGAGGGCAGCAGTGGCAGCAAGAGCAGCTCCTCTTCCAAGCAGAAGAAGACAGAGGGGAAGGGGTCCAGCAGTGCCAAGGAAGCCAAGGTGAGGGGCTGGTTCTGTCCCCTGCCTCTTGTATTTATTTTAGTTTGATCTAAACAAGTTTAAAACATCATCACTTTGAGATGTGCATTCCTGCCATAGAGCCCAAGTGCCTTGGAAGGCCAGAAATGAGAAGACAGCTTGGAGAGATCATGGAATAGGAATGCTCATCCTGCCAAATTGCTGTGTTAATAGAGGAGTGGGTTTGGCCATCCCCTGGTGGCTGCTGCTGCCTGTTCATTGTTGAAGTGATAAATGAGAGCATCCCTGGAAAGCTGTGTGCACTCTGGACATGGAGCTGGGAGGCTGCTCCTGTCTCCTCAGAGCAGATCCAGCACTTGTCCTGGTTTCAAAGGACAGCAGGAGCCAGTCCCTGCTCAGTGCTGGGATGGGAAGCTCTGGCTCGCATTTTATGACATTGCAGAAAGATTATTTCAGCTCCAGCTCAGCAATTTACAGAGTCTCCAGGGCTGGAGGAGAGAAAATGTGGTTATGGAGATGGTGTAGGAAATGGTTTGAAAGAAATTTAGGTTGGGAAGATGCATGTGATGGAATTTAAAAATATAAATGTCCCCAAGCCAGGTGTTGATTTGTGATATGCTTGTTGTTTTATAATTCAGGTGTACTCACGTCTTTCTCTGAGGAGTAACTATTCCTGTGTGGGTTTTTCAAGGCAAAGGCATTCAGAGTGTTGTTGATAGAAATCCTCAAAATCCTCCCCATCTCTGTTAGAGCAGAAAATCAGGATTTAGGAACAGTGACAGGGGAGATGGAGGGAGGGATTTGCTGACCCTGGGTGTATCTGGGGAGCTTTGGCTGCTCCCTCCCTGTGGGAGCCGAGTTATTCCCAGTGCTCCTGCAGACTGTCCTGCCAGAATGGAATGGAATTTGTACAACAAATGCTCTTCTTGTAATCATGGCATGGATTTCCCTTGCAGGAAAAGGTCCTGAACAATTCCTCCAGCTGCCCTCCTGCCTCTGCTCAGGCCACGGAAAGTGCGAAGTCGAGGAGAGCAAAACTCGTTTTTGATGATAGGTAAGGACAGGAAATTCCCTTTCCCTCTGGGGGGCTCTGGATCTGGAGCACAGGCAGCTCCCCATGGAGGAGAGTTGTTGTTTTGCTCCACAAGAAATGGAACACGCAAGCTTTGTGTCACAGAAAGTACCTTGAAAAGAAAATTAAACAAAATTTTAAATTAAACAAATATTTCACCATCTTGTGCAGACTTGAGGTTTCAGTTGGGCCAATTCAGATGTCAGCTTGCTCTGAAAGCACTTCTTTAAATTCACTTTTGCATAAATGTAAAATAACTTTCTGCTTTAGAACTTGGTATAAATACTGTTGGAATTACCTGAAACTAGAGAATTAACTTGAAACTACTTTTAACAATTTTAACATAGTAGTTAACTCATTTAACAGATTCCTTTAAACAGTTTTAGCATGGTGTGGCTTGAGTTAGAACAGAAGCCCTGCAATGTGGCAATATTTAGCTGCAGTTCCAAAAGGCTGTGTAAATGGGTGGCTCCAGTCCCTAAATCCAAGTCCTCTCTTGCAGGACTTACTCAGCTGATCATTATTTGCAGGAAGCAAAGAAGCTGAAACACAATGCAGACGCTTTGGTGAGTGCATCTCCCAGTGTGTGCCCTGATCCTGGGCTTGGTTTGCTGCCTTTGCCCTTCTCCCCTGCCCTTGTGTGCTGGGATTTGCTGTTGCTGAGCTGTTCTCCCTCCCTGCAGTCGGACAGGTTCGAGAAGGCCGTGTACTACCTGGATGCTGTCGTGTCCTTCATTGAGTGTGGGAATGCATTGGAGAAAAATGCTCAGGAATCCAAGTCCCCGTTCCCTATGTATTCAGAAACTGTGGAATTAATCAAGTAAGCTTTGCAGGGCTGCTGCAGGTGGGTGGGTGGGGGGAGCTCTGGGTTCAGAGCTTTGAGGCTTTGCCCCCAGATTTTGAGATCTGTTGTCATTCCCAGTAACACTGGAGCAGTGACCAATTTGCTCCAGTTGCTGGGGTTTAAAGGATTTCCAGGAAGGCTGAGGTGGTTTCTGCTGAGGCTTAAGTCCCTCCACAAGGAGCAGAATTATTCTGGTTACTGCTGAGTCCATGCTTTATTTGGGGTTGAGAGATGTTCCTAGAACAGGGGAGCCAGCTGAAACTGGAAATTCATGAGAACTTGAATATTTTGTGGAAGATAAATGGAAGTAGTTTCTGTTCTGGGGCTGATTTGCTGCTTTCTCTGCAGATACACTATGAAACTGAAGAATTACTTGGCCCCAGATGCCACGGCTGCAGACAAAAGGCTGGCAGTGCTTTGGTGAGTGTGCTGGGGCTTCCTGCAGTGCCCTTGTGCATTCCACATCTGTGATATACACAAAATGCTGCTTTACCCTGAGCTCCTGGGTGCTCCTGAACCAAACAGGAGATTTCCACTTGCTGAGCTGTGTCTGACTGCTGTAAATGGGGATGTTGCCAGCAAGGGCCAAGGCTTTGGAGCATTGAAGAGTGACAGCAGAAGGTGCCCCCTGAGCTCTGAGCCAGGGATAAATCCCACTTGGACTGGCAGTGGGGACTTGGGCTGGCTCTGGGGACTCTCAGTAGGGACTTGGGCTGGCTGTGAGGACTGGCAGGAGCCCTGAGGCTGAGGCAGTGGCTACAGGAGGTGTAGAGCAGCAGAACCCTTTGGTTCAGGGGAGAGCAAAGGGAACGCTGTCCCCTGGCAGGGGCTCAGTGTCCTGGCACAGGTGAACAATAAATGAGGAAAGCACTGGGTGGTTTCTCCCAAACCCGGCAGCATCACTGGGAGTTCCAGTTCCAGCTTGAGGCACACAGAGCTGTTCCAGTTCCCTGCAGAATTCCAAGGTGGTTGTGGATTTTCTGGTTGAGTTACAATTGAGAGAGAGAACATCAAGAGCGCAGCTATTAGATTTTTGAAATTCACTGAGTTGAGATAAAGCTGCCTTTAATTGTGACTGATTTAATTGTCCTGTCTTTGGGCAGCCTTCGGTGCCAAGCTCTGCTCTACCTGAGGCTCTTCAAACTGAAAAAGGAAAGTGCATTGAAATACTCAAAAACTCTGACTGAACATCTGAAGGTAATTGCATCTGCATTTTCTTAGAACATTAAAACCTAATGGTATGGAAGCTCTACATCACTCAAAATCCTCAAATCCAATTTCAGACTGCTGCATGTGAACACCTGTTTAGAACTGGACTTGAAGTGTATTATTAAAACTGGGCAGAACTTTCATAACCAACACCCTGCTGGTCCTGGATGATAACTGTTAATTTGATCTCCTTTAATAAATGTAGTAGGCTTCAAGGAGAAGGTTGTTTGCACTGGGATGTTGGCTGGGTTTAGGTAAATTGCCATGAATTTATCTGAATTTCTGATTCTGAAGCTCTCAATGCTGAGAGGAAACAGGTTCATCACATACCAAATCTCTCAGATTTGGGATATCTTTAACTGTTCAATGCCAGTGATAACAGATTCTTTCTATTAAAGAGCTGAAAAAATAAAAATGTTCCCATAAGGGGCAATGGACTACTCTAATACTTGTTTGTTTTGATAAAATAACCCCTTAATTTCTGCCTTATCCATCAGTAAAAAAGGCTATTTCTCTAAATTTCAGTTTACTGTGATACATTAGTCAGACTATTACTTGAAAGTACAAGTAAAAAAAAATAAGAAACCAAACTTGGTTAAAAATAACCAATTAAACAACCAGATAAAATAGAACTAGTGAAAGAATAATCACAAATCAGGTGAAATGTCTTTTTCCCCACACAGAACTGCTACAATAATTCTCAAGCACCGTCACCTGGTATGGGAAGGTGAGTGGTAAAAGCTGTTACCTCTATTTCTCAATTTTTAGGATGTTTTCTCCATATCCTGTGTGCTGGGGGGCTCAGGGAGCAGCTTTTGGGGTGATTGTTTGAAGGGTGTGGACTTTGATCCATTTTTTGTGTAATGATCTTGGTGGAGGGAGGTGCTGCAGCTCTGCAGGGTTTGTCTGGCTGAAAAAGGGGCAGTGTGCCACTCACCCACAAGTCATTTATCCCAGGGAGTTTTGGTGTTTAAGTGAATGCATTTCCCCCAGACAAGAGCTTTATCAGTGCTGCAAGGCCAGAGGTTGCAAGCAGTTTTAGGATTCTCTGTTCCATAGTTCAGCAATCACTTCTGCTCTTTTCAACCCAATAATGGAGCTTTGATAAATTATTCAATGAGTTTAAGGGGAGGCATTTCAAATTCCCATTGTGTTATCTGCAGTAATGTTATACAATGCAATATTCTGGCACTGGAGTTACCAGGTAGCTGTAATTTTTTTAGTTCTTACTCTTTGAAGTTCATTTAAACAATGAATTTAGGATTTTATTAATGCTGAGATGCTCGGGTTTGGTAATTAGGCTTTGTAAACTAGAAACAATTATTGGAGGATCCTCAGCAGTTCCCAGCTTGAGATTTTCATTTGCTGTAGGGCAAATCCTGAGTTTTGGTGTGTAAGGTGGAAGTGTTTTCCCATCCCACACCCCGAGTGCAGGCAGATCTTAGGGGACACCTCAGAGCATGATGTATCTAAAGCTGGTGCATTTCTGCCTTTCCAATTCCACCTTCCCCTCTGTGTGAGCAGCAAACCTGTTGGGATGCCATCTCCAGTGTCTCCAAAGCTGTCTCCAGGGAATTCAGGAAATTACTCTTCCGGGGCAGCCAACCCTTCAGGGAGCGGGTCCTCGGTGACGATCCCGCAGCGCATCCATCAGATGGCTGCCAGCTATGTCCAGGTCACCTCCAACTTCCTCTATGCCACTGAAATCTGGGAACAAGCAGAGCAGCTCTCCAGAGAGCAGAAAGGTAAGGGCTGCCTCAGGGGCGCTGAAACAACCTGAGGGGGCTGCAACACTCAGGTTTTAATTTTGTTGATGGGTGTTGGATTCTGTAAAATCAGGAAGGAAGTGACACTTGGGGTTGCAGGGATACCCCAGGCTGGGTGTTGTGGTTGTCAAGGAGGTGTTGGAGTTGTGACATAAAAATCTTTGTTGTGTTTCCTGTAAAATGTTGAGTGTAGGAGGAGGAACTTGGTGCACTTCCCTTTCTGAAGTTCTTTAGTGACGACTTCTAAGGAAGTAGTTTAGTCACTTCCTTGTGGCAGTAGTAACTACTTTTGGCAGTTATTTTCAACCAATGAAATGCAAGTTTTAGAGGAAAACCAAGAAGTCTGGGCATGGTTTGGTTGTTTCCAAGCAGTCTTGTGCAGAAGAGTGAAGAAATGGATTAGGGAGGAGCTTTCTCCTTGACTCCCCCATTCCCCCACCTCTCCTCCTTCCCTTTCTCCCCATCCCAGCCATCATGCTGGGAGCTGGATGCGCTTATCAGATGTGCTCCTTTAACCTGTGTTTGTGCTGTTTTAGAGTTCTTTGCTGAACTGGACAAGGTGATGGGGCCCCTGGTGTTTAACACGAGCATCATGACGGAGCTGGTGCGTTACACCCGCCAGGGCCTGCACTGGCTGCGCCTGGACGCCAAGTGAGGAGCCCAGCCCAGCCCAGCCCGTTCTTCAGCTGCCTCTGATTCCTCTCCACAACACTGTGTCATGTCAATAAGGAAGACTGCCATAACACATTGCTTAGTTGACACTAAGAGCAAGGAATGCTTTCCCATGTCTCCCATCCTCATTTGTGTTTTGTGTTGAACCCCCCCCCCCCAAAATCAGCTGGTTCATGGACTTCTCCAGTATTCCCGGTTTAAGTTATTTAAATATTTGAAAATTTGCTACATCAAAGTTGTAGTTTTGCTGATCTGTCATGGATAGATCATTGGAATTCCGGTCACAATACATGAATAGTCAGTCTAAATCCTATTTATTTTAATTTTTTTAATTTTAATTTTGCAAAGCCCCTTTTGGGGCTGGTTTTAGCTATTTCTTCTTCCCTGAATTTCCCTTTTTGAGTACTTAGAAATTAAACCTAGACACTTTATTTAAGTACTTTGTGAGCTTTGTTACTCTGTAATGTCTTGTGGTGGTAGAGCCTGTAAAAGGAACTAGGGTTGATAGGTTCTAACGAGTAGGGACACCATATTTCTCATGCCTAATGCCTATGAGTCGACTAATAAATGACAACTACAGATTTATTATTGCAGAATTTGTACTAAATAGAAAAGTTCCAGATATTCTTCTACGTATTGAGATACTTCATTTAAATGAATTATAAAGAAATTTATATGGAAAAATATTTAGCTGGATCTGCCTTGGATTGTTTCCAAGGCAGCTTCAAGCCATGGATTAACACTATAACAATCACAAAACATTACAGTAATTTGCATTTAATGTAACGTCCAGGCAATGGTGTAGGAATGACCTTCAGTGCGATGGGTGCGATGCAAACAGGAAAGGCTTTGGAAAAGGACAATCTCCTGCTTTTTTTGCATCTCTTCATTTCAAATCCCTTCTGTTTCCGTGCTTGTCACTTTTTGACAGTTACGAAATTGGGAACTTGGTGGTTCCAACCCCAAGAGTAGCTCAGTTCCTACCAGAACCGTCATTTGCATCTTTTCCATTGACTGAGAAACCAGGAATCTCGAGTAGAACTCTAGGTCCATTTTGTCCTCTTAGGGTCTGCTGGGTGATGGACACTACAGGCTGGCAGTGCAGCAACCAGCGTGGGGTGGGAGCAGAGCTGCTCCTACAGGGAGCTCTGTTCTCTGCACCATGGATGGCAAACTTGGCTTTACCCCGTGCTAATGAAGGTCCCGTTCATGTCACGAAACGTCCACTCCCGAGGGGGCTGCTGGGTGCCACGGAGCTGGAGCTGCAGGTGGCCCCTCTCTGAGTGCAAACCAAAGTACCTTTCCACGTGAGGTGCTTGTCTGAGTTAAAGGTTTCAAATGCTACTGCTTTCAGTATTGCTTAGTGCCCCCAACATGTCTGGTGTGCCTTATGCCTTACTTTTAGATGAAGATTTTATGAACTGTTTACAAGATGTTTTACAGCAGGACCAGGTATACTGTATGCAGTGGTCTTCTGCAGTACTTGGGTAAAATTCCATTTCCTTTTTCAAAGTCCCGGTGTCTGTCACACAAACTGACTCATCGTGGTGGTCTCCTTCCCCAGAGTCCAACTCTGAATCCTTTGGAGTGAGATTGTGGAATGCTGCTTTGTTTTCTCTCCCATTGAACCCTTTATTCTGTACCAGATATGAACGTGCATGTTCAGGAAAATTATTGCACTAAATTTTTTGTGTAGGTGTAGTTAAGTGCCAAAATCACGGCAACCTCGAGAGAAGGAATAGAATTCTACGCTCCTTAGTACTGCAGTATGTCCTATGGGCTTTAAGAGTTTAGAAGTTTTGCAAATTAGTAACCTACTACAAGGTAGCTGCATCTTCGTAGAGCTTCCTTTGCGTCCCAGCGTGTTTTGTACTTCCAGAAAAGCTTTGCTACGTCCGGATTGCTAACGGGGAACAGACCTGGGGCTCTCCCCGACTCCACTCCCAGGTCTGTCGGAGCATCCTTTTTATGGAATCACTGTGCAAGGTCACCTTTCTGTTAGTCTGTGCTGTTGGAGACAGAACTCTGTACCCTCAAACTCCCCGCCGTGGGCATGGGACACTGTCAGCTGTGTTTCCTTTCCTCCTCTGAAGTGCCTCGCACACCTCTGACGCTGAGAAATCCCTTGGTAGAAGTTGCATTCGTAGGTGGGTTTGTGTGTAGTGCTGCACTAGCCAGCGTGGCTGTTCTTGGCTTGCTCCTTTGTGCACAGTCACCATTGCTGTCAGCAGGAATGGTGGCATCTCGGGGAATTTGTTTTCCTTAACTAGAGTCCCACAAATCCCTTTTGGTGTCACGCGAAATCGGCCTCTGGAAAACGCATCGCTTATCCCTAGAGCAGTGGATCCTAGAAATTGGCTTCAAACAACCAGAAGGCTTTTATTGCATCGTGTCAAAATGTGGACCTGAGCTGGTTGGCAGTGTCCCAGCTGAAGGGTGAGCTCCATGGTGGCAGATCCTCTGGAGTGCTGTCCCAGGTGTTGTTCCACAGGGGGCTCGGGGATGGGCAGGAAATGCCTTGTGCAGCTGGGGCTGCTGCAAACAGATCAGTTCAAACCTCACAATTCCAAAAGCATATCTTGATTTGGGATTGACCCTTGATTCCAAGAGGAAAGTTCTGTACTTGAGCAGATTTTATAGCCAAAAAAGAAAAAAAAATAAAAATAATAAAAAAAAAAGCAAATACATCCTAGGCTTCCATCCCTCTGCCAAAGCAGGAGGGCTCTGTCCTGTCCTTGGCAGCTCCCAGCACCACAGGGGGAGTGCAGGTCACAGCAGTGACTGAGGAGGGGCTCCCCAGTCCTGGCTTCCCAAATGATTCCCTGCATAGGGAACGTGTATCAATGCATATCAAGGCTGTAATCTTAATTCCCTTGCTGATCATGGCCCCAGTTGGTGAATCTTAAAAATGGCTCAATCAGACTAGGCTTGCTCAGCTATCTGTGCTGTTTGACTTTGCTCTCAGACTTGCAGGTTCCAGGTGATAAAGGTGCAAACCATTTATAATTCCAAACAAATCTTCAGGACACCAGAGTAAACCAGCCCAAGAGTTTTGTTTTGATTTGAATCTCAGCCATAAAGCAGAGCAGACGGACGGCTCTCCTTGGCTTCGATGGCAGTATGCAATTTGTATTGTATGTGTCTTTTAATATATATGTATATATATATGACTCAGTCTGTCCAAAGTATATGTTATACTTGTTTTTAGATTATGGTGCAACTGACTATATTGATATATTATTTATTGAGTGCTGAGTCACCATCTTATTGGTGATAAATATTGCATATTATCCAGGAGTGCAATGTATATTCCTTTAGATTGCTGAGGCTTGATTGCTGTGGTAACAAAAAAATGCCCTGAAATGTATTTATGAATGGCCCCAACACACAGAGAGTCAGAATTTATGGGAATCATGTAGCACTTGCCTGGGGCAAGTAAAATAAAGCCGTAGGCAGAGAATTATGGAGTTTGCCCAAAAGGCAAACTGCTGGAAAGTGAGAGAAGAAACTACCTTTGCTGTATTTAATGTCATTTTCTGAACAGATCTTTGCTGTCACTGCAGTGTTTCCATTGAGGCAGATCCACAAGGGCCTGAGCAAGTCAAGTTTGAATTACCCATTGGGGAGTAAACAACTTCCAAATTCTTCCTTTCCCGACAAATCCTTGGGTCAGGGTTGAAACTTCTCCCTGCCATGTGTCAGTGTTCTGGAAAACCCCTGTTCCAGTGAGCAATGAGGTCAGTGCTGGGCATCCCGAGGGACAGAGAGGAGCCCCAGCCTTGCTGCCACCCCCCAGAGATGCTGAGTGTTCCAGGAGGGCTTCCCAGGGCACCAGGTGTCCCTGGGGTGGCCCAGGGGAGGGAAGGGCAGCGCTGCTCCCGGGCCAGGCTCAGCCCTGGCTGTGCTCTGGCAGCAGTTCCAGCTGCTGGGGGCTCTTGTGGGGCTGTGCTGTTGTGGAGCTGAGCTGTTTTGGGGCTGGGCTGTTGTGGGGCTCTGCCTCCCCTGCTTTTATTCCACCTGGGAGCTGAATTCTCACTGTGCCCATTCCAGGCTCCATCCCTGCCCCAGGGCACAGCTCCTGGCGCTGCCTTGGCATTCCACATCCCAAACTCTACTCCAAGGACCAGGCATGACTTTCCAAGCACAGTTCCTGACATTTGTATCTGGTCCCCCTTTTAAATTGTTTTAAAAAAAATTTTGTATATGGAGGATAAAGTGCTTATATATTTATTAAAAATCCTTTATCTTATTTGAAATTATTATTTGGTGAAGAAGGGGTTTTTCTTTTGGGGGAGGGCTGGGGAGGGGAGGTAACTTTTAACCTGTCACTTATAAATGAAGCCCTGATTAATCCTACAGGAAGGTACTATTAGTAACTAATGGGATGTCTCTGTTTTATGCTTTGTACATGACAAGTCCATGTGTTACATTTTGTTTTCTATCAAAAGATTTGGGCATCTGTCTTCAACCAAAACCAGAAAAAAAAAAGAAACAAACTGTGATTTTATTTGTTGCAATACATTTGAAATTTCAAAGGGTACTTTGGGGCTCAAAATTAGGATTTCTAAGTCAGTATGTGCATTTCACGTAATAAAGCTGTTAATGGTGAGCAAAGTATTATATACTAACTAGATTTTTTCCACATCTGTATAGTATATTCTATGTATTTTGTGGTATTGAGATTATAGAAAGTTTAGTGTCTGAAACATGCGTTTAATGTGTATTTTTAAACAAATTTATGGCAATTAAAATATTTGGAGAAAAGGGTATCACATTTCAATTTGTAAAGATCTTTTTAACTACTGTGTCATTAAAATGCTTTGTACAATGCAAAACTGTAACTGGAGAAACTAAGTTTAATAAATATCAAATAGATTTTCTGTATTAAACTTCCAATCCCTTGTGCTTGTATTGGTTTTGTGGGACCTTCTCCTCCCTGGAAGTGCATTTTAGGCAGAGTTTTCTTTCCTTGATCCTATTGCTCTGTGAAACAAAAGAAAAGTAGCATCCAGTCCATGTATTGACATATTTTTTTTTGTCTTTCAGCCTCCAGGTCAACATCCAACACATCAAAACATCATTTTGATCAGTTCATTTTAAGGCAGGATATAAGGTCAGTGGCAAAAGTCAGTCTAGGACATGCATTTAAGTAAATTTGATTAGAAGGAATTAAAAGTAAATAGTTCTCATTCCACTTATCGCTGGATATATTTGGGATATTGGAATTGCTATCAGTATTATCAGTTTGGTTCCCTCTTTCCAACAGTCCCCTTTATCTGGGGACTGATAAGAGCTGGACTGGGGGGAGATGGGGCCTGATCTACTTTGTGCCCTCTCCAGGGGGGGAAGGATAAATGTCCAAAGTCTGGCTGGAACTGAGCCCCAGCTCTGTGCTCACCACCCACTTTGCTCGAGATACAAGGAAAACCAAGCTGCTTTGCTGAATAGATACTTTAATTCACACCTTCAAATAAATAATAGAAAGCATTACAAAAAAACCAAACGAGCAGGAGATGCAGAGCCCTTTTATTGAGCTTGGCCAGAGGCCTCCAGAGGCATGGCTGTGGGAGGACATGCTCTCGAGCTCTTTGAAGTCCTTTTATCAGCACATGTGACAGAAATATTAAATACTCTGATTGCTGGAGGCCCTTGCAGCTCCTGAGCAGTCAATAAATACATCCCAAGTGTGTGGAGCATGGTCAGCAGTAACAGTGCAGGCTGTGCTTGGTGCCAGCTCATGCTGAGGCTGTGGAGAGCAGGCAGCGGTTTTTCCTGGGGAAAGTAAAACCAAAACCATTGTGGGGAAAATAGAAACAAAGCCATCATGAGGAAAATAAAAACAAAACCATCATGAGGAAAATAAAAACAAAGCCATCAT
>PYHW01009477.1:397842-414773 GCA_013186435.1 Turdus rufiventris
CTGAGGACTCAGCCAGGGTTCCCAGGTGGGTTCAGCACTCAGCTCAGCTCCCCTCAACTGTTCAGTTCTTGATTTATTTTTTGGTCTTTACTTTCCATCACAATTCAGCCCAACCACCCTCTCCTATTTACTTACTTATCCTAATAATTTATAATATAAAATAAGCTTATTTATAACAATATTCATGAATAATAAGATATACTATATTCATTAATAATAGGATATATTTATCCATTACTGCTAATTATATACAGTAGAAAATGACTGTTTTCTGTGCTGAGTGCTGGTGTGTACAACAGGTGCCATACAAAATCATCCTTCAGTCATTAAGTAATAATTTTAACTAATTGATTTATATTCAGTTGGACAATTTGCTCATGCCTAGTGAGAACTAAATAGTTTGATATTGTTGCAGAACTAAATTTTGATGTTGTAGCTGCTTTTTAAACTATGAGCTAAAATAATCACCCGAAATTCATTTAGGGTAAGATATTAATTAATACAGGCTTTTTCACTTTTCATTAGTACATGCTTTAAAGGACAGGATTGATGGGAAGGTCTGTAAGTCACCTAAAATCTGTCTGGAGCCCTGTGTTCCCTTTGGCCAGCCAGGTTATTTGGGGTTGCAGTGAAAGCACCGGGGCTGGCACCCTGCAGACCTGGACTCTGCTCTGTTTGTTCTGCTTACTAAAGTCTGACTCTGTTACCCCATCCCTATTCCTGGTATCTTTTTTTATGCACAGAGTGACCTCTGGATGCCATTTGGATGGGGCCAGGTGGGAAGCTGCTGTGTTACCTGCAGAGCATGGTGAGGCACTCGCTGTTGTCCCTGCACGAGGCTCCGATGGGTCTCAGGGACACCCCTCTCCAGAAGGGCGTCATGCGCCGCGTCCGGGGGCTGCGGGCTGGGGACAGGGACAGGGACAGGGACACTCCATGGCTCTGCAACACAGCAGGGTGACCATCAGCACACGTGGCAGGGCAGCACTTCCTCCTTGTGCTGCTGAGCTCAGCAGTCTTCGTTCGAAGTGAAGCGCTGGAAATCTTTGTGATTTTCAGATCGCAGCACCCTCTGGGTGAAGCTTTGCTTGCAGCCCAACCCCAAAGAAATAGCTCCCAAAATTAATGATGGTTTTAATCTTCTTGGGAGGGAAGGCAGAATTGCTGGCTGAGCTGTGGCTCAGAATAGTTCAGTATTCATTAAGCAGTAACTCTACATTTTTATGGTGCTGAATCCTCTAAAAAGCCCTGCTGTCACCTCTTAATTCCTGCCAGTTGTCCATCCAAATCATAACAGCTTTTATGCACTGCCTGTCCTTTGAATCAGCCCTGTAAATAGTTTTTCAGTATGGTCTCAGTTTACCTGGCTGAGCAGCAGTGAGCAGAGCAGAAGAGCTGCCATCACTTTCCACCAGTGCATCTTCCCAGCAGGAGCTGTCACCTGGAGCAGCCGTGGGTGGAGGAGGCACAAAGAGTTCCAGTCAGGACTTCCCAGGCTTGCAGCTACATTTTTATAGACTTCATTCTCTTATCATTGCATCAGCTGCCAGATATTACAGGGCCAAAGTTCGCTTTGGAGCAAGAGAGAATTGCTAAGTCTACATGTGCTGCAGTGATCTGGTTCAAGGCCTGTCTCGAGCTAATGATTTACTCCCCTTCCACTTGTACTTTGTCTGGTCAGTTGTGCTGACCCCTTGTGCCAACTGTTCCGTTTTTTTAAAGCCCTCCTAAGATGTTACCAGAACTCCATGGTCTATTTGTAAGCAAAAGTGGGGCTGGCCCAAATTATTATGGTCAAGATCAGAAGCTTAATTTAGCTTCAGTAGCTGTGAGTTTGCCAAGCAGGGGTAAGGGTTGTCTTGCCAAGCTGATTTGGAGCAGACAATTGTGCTTTTGATTTGTTTCTCGCTCTTGGTACAGGAAAGAACCATAAGGAAGTTGCTTAACCTTCATTTCCAGGCACACAGTGCTCAAAAAGCAGGTGTAACACTTTCCAGCTGAGTTTGGGAATGTACAGTGTGTGATAACTCGCAGAGCTCTTCCCCCAGCAAGCCAAAGGTGTCAAAGATAATCATCTCTGGGTAGATAATGGAAGAGGCTGCTCAGAGCTTGTCTGGAGCTGCTCCCTGTGCAGACTGTGGTTTCTCTGGATGAGCCATCTCTGCCCCAAAACTGTGTCACTCAACATCAGGCTTCCAAAAATGCCAGCAGCTCCCATGGGGGTGGAGAGCCTTTGTCATTGAGAGGAAGCTTCAGTTTTTCCATTGTGGAGTGAGATTGCAGCAGCAGAGCAGTGTGAGCAGAGCTGGTTCCTCTCATCTCTCTGCCCTCTGCTCACACATTGTGCTTGTCCCAGGGTTTGTGTCTCGTGGCTCCTCACCTGTGGCACCCTGTGGATCTCCTTGGATGGGCTTGGAGCAACCTGGGCTGGTGAAGTTGGGGGGAACTGCAGGAGCTTTAAGGGCCTTTCCAACCCAAATCAGGCTGTGCTGCTGTCTGGCTCCAACACCTGCCCCACATCTGTGACCTTACAGCTTGTGTCAGGTTTTGGAACAGGTTTTAATTCAAGCAAATACTTTATAAAATAGTAAGTGAATAATGAACTGTGTTTTGGCTAAATTTAATGCAGATCTAGGTGTCACAGCGTCTGTTTCTTTGATTGCTTAATATGAAGGCAGAAGTGCCAGCGTGGAGTGCAAGTGACTTAGATAATGCTGTGATGTCAGATGATTAGCCCTTAGCCCAGATTTCGCTGGGATGAAAAGAAAAACCTTCCCAGCACAGGCTACGACCACTATGTGATAATTCCCATCCTAGGATGGTTCTTACACGCCTTCCTCTGCCCTATTTGTTTTGCTTCTCTGGGAGGAGGAAGCAGAATTTTCATTATTTCACCTTCTTGAATCTTGGGAATCTTAAGGAAGGAAGGAAATGGAACAATAAATCATGGAGCTGATAAGTAGCTGAAGTTAAGAAGTTAATTTATATTTGGCTGGGAATTTGTCAATTGTTTTTCCCATGGAGTCCTTTCTTTTCATGCATCTGAGTTCGAATTTCTACCATTTCAATCAGGTACTAGTGTAGAACATAAAGGAGGACAAGGCAGCAGCAGGAGCCCTGACTTCTTCCATAAAGCACCAGGTTTGGAAGAGCAGCAGAGCCCCCTGTAAGTCACTGTCTCGGTTTATTTGGCTGGGGAAGGCTGGTGCTTTGTGATGATTTATATTTATTTATATTTATATCAGAATTGTTGTCTGTCCTGCTGGGTCACTAACACCATCAGACTGTCCCTGTCAGGCAGCAAACTGATCTGTGCAAGAAACTGGGGGGAAAAAAGTGTATAACTGAGCTGTTCCTTTCCATGGCCACAATTCCCTCAGGCTGGTAAGACACCACAGCAGGGATGTGAGAAAAAAAACCACAAAATGTTGCTTTGTTGCCACTTCTAACAATTGCCCAAAGGAGAACAGAACTAAATGAGTGCGAAATTTTCAAGCACCTTGTTCAGGTTCTGCAATGCCCATGGGTCAAACTCCCACTGCCACAGGTAAGGCAGGAACCATCCCAGTTTGGAATGGGGCTTGGATCAGAGATGGAGGATGGCAGGGCAGGGTTGGGATGGCAGGGAAGGATTGGGATGGATGGGCAGAGTCACAGGATCACAGAGAAGGTTTGGGATGGATGGGCACAGTCACAGGATGGCAGGGCAGAGTTGGGATGGCTGGGCAGAGTGACAGGATGGCAGGGCAGGGTTGGGATGGATGGGCACAGTCACAGGACGGCAGGGAAGGTTTGGGATGGATGGGAAGGTCTGGGATGGGTGAGCACGGTCACAGGATGGCAGGGAAGGTTTGGGATGACTGGGCATGGTCACAGGATGGCAGGGCAGGGTTGGGATGGCAGGGCAGGGTAGCAACAGGCTGCAGATGGAGCAGCTCAGTGTTGTCCCTGTCCCTGTCCCTCCATGCTGACCCCGCAGGGCTGACCCAGCCTGGGGCCGGCGTGGCCGCGGTGCCGCTGCCCCTCTGTTTGCCCCTCTGTTTGCCCCTCTGTTTGCCTTAGTCTGGCCCCTGGGCCAGGCACAGTTCAGCTGTCTGTGAGCAGGAGCAGGGATCATGAGAGCCCCGGGCACCGAGGGACAACACACAGTGACTGAGCTGCCAAGGCAGAGCTTCCCTGGGGCTGTCCCTGAGCCCACCCAGCCCTGCCAGCTCGGAGGCACCTGAGCAGGACACCAGGTTCTGGATGAAACATCTCAGGGAGAGGGGCTTGAATGCAGGCACACAGTGACACACAAGGGAACGGCTTCAAACTGCCAGAGGGCAGGGTTGGATGGGATATTGGGAAGGAATTGTTCTCTCTGAGGCCCTGGCACACATTTCCCAGAGCAGCAGTGGCTGCTCCTGGATCCGTGGCATTGTCCAAGGCCAGCCTGGACTCGGCTTGGAGCAACCTGGGACAGTGGGAGGTGTCCCTGCCATGGCTGGGTGGCTCTGGGTGGGCTTGGAGGTCTCTTCTGGGATAAATCTCCCTTTATACATCTCTGCCAGCTCTCAGCCACAGCATCCAGCTGCCCACTTGCTTAAGCTGCCTAGAAAATATCAGTGACCCAAAATGCAGTTAAGCACAGAATATTTTTGGCACAACTTGGGAGCACTGGCTGACTGATTCTAGTGCCACTTTTATTGCTTCCAACCTCAGGCTGGGCTTGGAGGAAACACAAGAGGCTGAGCTCAGTCTCGTGTGCTCTGAGCCCCAAAACTCTCCAGCACTGAGCAATAAAAATTGCATAAGCCCAGCTTCCTGAAGTGAGAGCTTGAGCATCATTGTCTTCCTGACAGCCCAGCCCTGAGCACCCTGAGGGAAACTCACACAGGGAAACGTCATTCCTGCCCTGCAGATAAGATAAACCCCCAGGACAGCTCCAGGAATAGCACAGCAGCAACACCAACGTGTTGCTCTGCATGGATGGGAGCTGGAGGCAGTCAGTGGAACACTGGGAGGAAAAAATTAGGATCAAGGAGCCAGCCACGTGTTCTGAGCTTCCAACAGTGAAGGTGTTTCTATACTCAGAGACACAAGGTGAATTTGTCACATATTTAAGCAATTTTATTACCAGCAGCTGATTTTTTAATCATCTTCAGGCCTTAAATAGTCTTGCTTATCCTGGCAGTTTTCAAGAAGGTTCTAATGCAGCCTCTTACCCCTCACCAGATATCAGAATCTAATCAATTAACATTCGTACAACTAGGTAATTAGAATGACAGGATCAGAGAACAGCCCAGGTTGGAAGGGACCTTGGCAGATCAGCTGGTGCAGGCTGATTTTGTGGGAAGGGAGCCCAGAGGAGGTTACCTGGCACCCTGTCCAGTCACCTCCAAACCCCCAGGCTGTTCCAGGGACTGATTGTTCTCACTGGAAAAAAATCCTTTGTTACACAGAGATGAAACCTCTCCTGGTGCAGCCTGTACCTGTTCCCCTTCACGTTCTGCCTGGGCTCCCATGAAGAGCGAGCCTCTGGCCAGGGGTCAGGGTCCACCCCAAATCCCAAGCCACCAGCCAGCCCATCCAGCTGTAATCAATTCCAAACCAGGGAGTGTTTGTATTTCACAGATCTCAAGGCTAGAGGAAAAGCAGAAGCCAGCTATGGGAAAAATAAAGGGGACAAGGAACAATTTCAAACCAGCGCTTGCTGCGCTTTATATTGAGGAATATTTCAACAGGAATTATGAAGGGTGGAAGTGCTCTAAGATAAAAACATCCGAGCACATGGAATTTCAGCCTGATTATCTGCCTGTACAGAGAGAACCAGACAAGGGATTTGATGCTCCTCACCTCAAACAGCTCAAGACACGGATTTCACACAGAGTCATGGGGCAAAGTTACAGTTTATTATCCAAGGCTTATCTCCCTGCTAATCCCCTCTGGCCATGGGAACGAGCACAGAGAGCCCCAGGGAGCCTGGTGGTCACTGCCTGTGGTCACTGCTGTGCTCCTGGTCAGTGCTCGTGCTTGTAGTCATCCGGGTTCTTCCTCTTGAGCCGCTCGAACTCCTGCGTCCCCCAGGAATAAATGAGGTAAGCGATGGCCAAGGCTGGCAGGGACAGAAGACAAGCATGGTCAGGGGACAGCGGATAGAGGGGACACTGCTAGAAAGGGACATTTTCCATTAAAGGGACACTGGAACAAGGGGACACTGCTCTAAGGGACACTTTCCAATAAAGGGACAGCGGATAGAGGGTACACTCTCCATTAAAGGGACAGTGGAACAAGGGGACACTGCTAGAAAGGGACGTTCTCCATTAAAGGGACAGTGGAACGAGGGGACACTGCTATGAAGGGACACTCTCCAATAAAGGGACAGTGGACAGAGGGGACACTGCTCTAAGGGGATAATGCAGTGACGGGACATTACAGTAACAGGACTTTCACAGTAAGGGGCATTCACAATCAAGTGGCACACGCTGCAGTGAGGGGACACCTACAGAAGGACGCTGCAGGGAGGGGACACTGCAATAAGGCGATTTCACAACATGGAGACACTGGGAGAAGGGGATTTCACAATATGGGAACACCTCAATGAGGGGACACTGCACCGCGAACAGCAGCTACCTCCTGCGACAAAACAACACCCCACACCCCTCCCCTCCCCAAATTACACTACAAGCTACAAAGAGGCTACAAAAAAGAGGGGATCCCTCTGTACTCACGCGGCACCACCTTCAGCACCTGCGAGGCGAAGCGGCGGCCCACATTGGGGATGCCCTGGGACACGATGTTGGGGAAGGCTTGCTGCTCGAAGGGAGACAGGCTGTAGCTGATGACATGGCGCACCCGCGCCAGGTTCCCGAAGTGCTTGCCCATGGTCACCGCGGTGTCCCCTCGGTCACCGCGCGATGGCCGCCGCCCGCCCCGGAACCGCCTCAGCGACGCCTTCCGGGGCACCCGAGCGGCGCTTTCCGCTTGTAATTAATGGTAAAGCGATGAAATGTGTGTGTGATAAATTACAGTTATGCTAAAGTGTGTTTTAACAAGCTGTTTGTAATAAGTGATGTGCGCCATAAACGGGCCCTGCTCTGAGGGGAGGTGGGGGGGGCGGGAGGCGCCATGATGGGGGGGGGCGGCGCCTCAGGGCGGGAAAGGCGCCAAAAATAAATGATTTAGAAAAAAAAACCACTTTTGTGTGGCGATTGTGGGGTTCCGATGAAACTAAATAATCAAAAAGATCCCACTTTTGTGTGGCGATTGTGGGGTTCTGATGAAAATAAATTATGAAAAAAAATCCCATTTTGTGTGGCGATTGTGGGGTTCTGATGAAATTAAATAATGGAGAAAAAAAAGCCCCAGTTCTGTGTGGCGATTGTGGGGTTCTGATGAAAAATAAATAATGGTCTGAGGAAAAACCCCACTTTTGTGTGGTGAGTGTGGTGTTCTGATGAAAATAAATTACGAAAAAAAATCCCATTTTTGTGTGGCGATTGTGGGGTTCTGATGAAAATAAATAATGAAAAAATCCCATTTTTGTGTGGCGATTGTGGGGTTCCAATGAACAGCAGAAGTGTCTACAGCAGAGAATCGTGGATTTATGGAAGAATTTGCACTGGAAAAGGCTTTTAAAGGTTTAAAGGTTAAATATCCACCACACCCCCTCCTGCAATAAGTTTAGTAAACAACACTGGAATTATTATATATGGGACATCTTCCACATAACTGAAATTACTATTAGACTGTATTAGATATTACTGGAATTATTAATACAGTATTATAACTATTAGACTCTATTAGACATATTCCATATTATTCAAATTATAGCATATATTCAACATCAAACTTATTCAAATGATTATTAGAATATATTAGAGGTCTTCAACATTATTGCAATTATAATTAGAAGATATAGTATTATGTTCTAATATCAGCCTCAACATTAATGGATAAATATTAGAATTACTATACCATAATTAATCATCTTCCACTAATTGAAATTATTAGAAGATATTAGAATTGCTAGGCATATTTAGCATTATTAGCATTATCATTAGAATAGATTAGATATTTTCACCATTATTTGAATTATAGTAGAACTATTAGACATTTTCAACCTTACCTGGATTGTTATGATATACTAGACATATTTGCCATAATTTAAACTAACATTACAATATATTAGATTTGTTTGAATATATTAGACATCTTCAGCATTGTTAGAATTATTATTAGACTATATTAGATAAGTTCAACATTATTGGAATTATTACAGTCTATTATACATATTTAATATATTACTATTTGAATTACTAGACTACATTAAAGATGATCCCCATTAATGGAATATTAGAATATATTAGGATTATTGGACTACATTAGACATTTCACCACAATTAGAAGGATTTGTCTAAGGAAACAATTCCCTTTATTCTCTTCTCTGGCAGGTGAGCAGAGCCAAATTCCCAGAGTTTGAAGGGAGGAGCAGCAGTGATGCAATCCAACCTCAGTGCTAGCACCAGGATGGTTTCATGTGACACCAAGATTCTGCTTTGAGCTTTTGATGCTAAGCTCCTTGATTTCAGCAGTCAGAGACTGAAACCTGGAGCAGGATCCTCACTTCTAGGGCAGGTTTGTGGCTGCTGCACCTCCAGGAGCCCTCCAGGACACCACCACAGTGACAGCACCACAGTGACAGCACACAGCAGCCCCCCAGGAGCAGTCCCTGCCTCTGAAACTGCTCAGGATCTGAGGTAGGGGCTGGTGAGTGGCTGAGTGCAGAAAGTTACAGCATTTGTTTATTAATCCATTTAAAAGTCAATGTTAAAGGTTTCTGAACAAGCTTTACAAGATAGTGCTGCTGCACAGCCTTTAATTAACAAACACACAAACAAGAAAAATCCCCACTCAAGCTGAGAGGTGTTGTGTATGAACCCCAAATCTAGGAGGAGAAAATAAATAATAATAAATCAATTACAGTAAAAGTTTGGTGTGAAAGCATCTAGAGAGAGGAACTTGTTGCCTACAGTTCATTGTGAGAGGAAACAAAGCTGTGGCCCCACATTTCAGAATATTGAACAACATTAACATGAACACATTTAAAGCTTTTAGAAGCCATTTTTGAAGATTCAACTTTTTAAACAACTCAGTGACAGCTTCTCCTTGTTCTTCAATCAAAGGAAGCCTCATCTGATGCCAACTGTTACCAGAATAGTGCTTAAGTGTTCACAAATTACTCTTAAATTCTTACCCTTCTTTTAGCTGAGAAAGCCCAAGGAGTGCAACAGAAGAAAAGTGAAAAAAACAAGCTACAGAAATGTGAGGAAGGGTTTTATCATCCTGTTTGGAAAAGCTGGAATGTGGTAGGGAAAGAGAATGAAAAAGAAGAAATAATTCTAGGATTAAAGACTTGCTTCTCTTCCTAGTTCATTGCTGGAGATTCCACACCCAAGGTTTCTGTAGAGGCAGAGTAGCAGGCACTGCATGTCAGGGGATGTGTGATAACCATTTATTTCTCTTTTTTTTTAATCTGTAATAAAGCAGCTTAAAAATAGACATTTAGTAGTTGAAACCTTCCCCCCATTTTAAATGCAAAATTCTCCTGATAAAAGACACTATTTACATTTAATTACATGTTCCAGAAAAGCTGAGTGAGTACAAAAGTCAGTGCTGTGATGTGAACCCCTGTGCTAAATCCCAGCAACACCGCTCGAGTCGATTGTAGCGACAGATCTACAAATGCAAAAATGAGAAGTGCATTTGGGAGCGCAGAGTCCCCGCTAGCGGCAGGTGCAGCGCGTGGCGATCATGTCCTCGTACTCCTTGTAGGCGATGGAGCCATCGGGCTCGATGGTGAGCACGCTGAGCGGGCTGTAGGCCGCGGGCACGCACGAGGGCCGTGGCACCGCGGGGTCCAGGCGCTCGTAGATGAGCGTCTGCACCATGGTGTGCACCGGCGAGCCGTAGCGCTGGCCCAGCGCGCGGGGACAGTCGCCCCGGCAGAACTGCGGGCTGTACCGGTGCGGGGCGATGATCCAGCGGTCCCAGCGCAGCTGGCTGAAGCTCAGGCGGAAGTTGTGCAGCCTGCACTCGTGCTGGGGGAACACCAGCTGCTTCAGGTGCTCGCTCAGGTTGTGGGGTGAAGGGGCTGGGGTGGCTTTGGGGTTCTCGTTCCTTCTCTGGCGAGAGGCCCTTTTGGGGTTGCCTTGTCCTTTGCTGCCGCTTTTCCTGCCGTGCCCCCGGTGATAAGCTTGCTCACTGGTGTCATTGAGATACAGCAGAAGGGAAGGGGGAACCAGTGTCACATTTACAGCCTTTTCCAGTTTGGTGCTCCGTTGTGGGTCACCCATCACACAAGTGAAGTTCAGAGCCATGTGGACGTTCCTCCTGTTCGTAGCAATCAGAGGCTGCAGGAAAGAAGTCACATCCATTTCCACCCATTTGCGTTTCCTAACGTCAAAGTGCAGGCTAAAAGCTAGAGAGTGGGAAATGCTGGGACAAACTTGGCTGGAAAAATCACCTTCCTTAAGGGATAAATGGCATATGCAGGTAATGGAAGTGGAAATGGGAACAGATGTGTCAAAGGAATAGAGCAAGACAGACTTGAGTAAGTGCTCCAGAGCAGTAACACGATCCAAGTTGAAGAGTAAATCCACCGAGTGAACATCTCCTAGGAAGAGAAACAGATTCCTGTAGTGTTAGCGTGTCTTATTTTTCCACCCAGACATAAATACTGTTGTAGTAGATTAGTAAAAATTATTCAGCAGCAGAAGAAAACCATTTAGATGCCCTTCCTTACATTTGCTACATGCAATTTCTACTTTGGTCAAGGACATAAGAGTTAAAAATTAAGAAAATAAAACAAACCAAAGAAAAGCCCTGATTTTAATAATTATTAGGATTAATTTCTTTAAAAGAGCCAGCACAGGAGGAAGTCAGCTGTTGTCTCTTTCGTGCTGGTGTGCAGTAACAGGAACTAAACACTCCAGATGATACAAACCTCAAAGGGCTGTTCCCGTGCAGCAGTGCAAGGCTTGTGTTTATCTGTCCTTCTAGTGACAAGTGTGAGTCAGGGGAACTCAGGTCACCTCAGCAGGATTAACAGCCAATGACTTGTAGGTGGTGTTATGATCAGCCCACATTTAAGAAAGACATCATAAGTTAAGGGTGCCTAGCCATCCCAGCTCTGAGCCTGATTTGTAAATAATTCTACTCTTCCCTTCAGGTTTTGATCATGATTCTTCTCTAGCAAGCACACCAGGCAAGGAGAGGAGTCTCTGGCAGTTTGCCACAAGTTTTGTACCAGTGCTGTGGTTTTTTGAAAAAAAAAAACCAGCACCAAAGATGGGCTGTAGAAGGAAATGTGCTGCCCATTATACCTCAACAATTTCTACACTTTTCTTATTTCACTTAGATCTGCTTGTGGCTTTTTCTGACTCATGAGGAGATGAGTCAGCCCTAAACATCAGCATGTACATAGCACTGGTGCGGTGTTCCCCAGCCTGTGAAGTCTGTGCCCGATGCCATTCAAGGAGAAGTAGGCTATGAAAACCTCCCACAGTTTAGGAGAAGAGGACTAAAATAGCAGCAGCTCTAAAGGAAGGCGGTATTTTTATCTGGTGCTGCCAGCACACAGAAAGCCCCAGTAAGCTCCCAGCCCCATCACCACGTACCTTTCCCCAGGTGGCCGTGCCCGCATTCCCAGCAGGGCGTGAAGAGCCGCACCGTGTTATAGAGGCGGCCCCGCTGCGCCTTGGGGATGCCCTCCCTGCTGGCAGACAGCCTGTACAGCCTCTTCATGTACCGCAGCGCCCTGGAGTCCGGCTGCAGCCTCGGCACCTCGCTGTGCCAGCCCCGGGAGCCGTGCAGCACCTTGAACAGGGGAGGCAGGAGCGCAGGGGCTGGTGCCCTGCTTTGGGACAGCTGCAGCACCGCGCCCAGCTGGCTGGCATCATCCTCAGGGGCTGCCAAAAACCCGGGGGGATCCGCAGAGCCCCCACAGAGCCAGGACAAGCAGCAGCACAAACACACACAGATCCTCCAAGTGCTCGCCATGCTCTTGAGGGCTGCAGGTGGAAGGAAAAAAAAAATACAAAACTTCCCTCAAGCATTCAAGGGAAAACAAGAGCGCCTGAGCCCCATCCCTTATATAGGTTGCCGCTGTGGAATGTGAGGGAGGTTTCTTTGTGATTAGAAAGCAAAGAGAAAGATCTGCAGCTGGGCCCACAGATTCGTTGCAGTTGGGCTAACTCGGCCCTGAAAGCTTTTTATAAAGAGATACTAATTCTGAATTAACCTTTTTCACATGGGAAATGACAGGCTGGGAGCGAGTGCCAGCCCGTAGAGGGAGCTGGGGAGGCGTCAGTGTTACCTGCTCTAATTAATCCTGGTTTATTTGCAGGAATATATAAAGCTAAATATTACTGCTCTTAGCCTTTGGCTTCTCTCCATGTGAGAGTAGTTTTCACCAGCTCTGAGCTGAAAAACCCAGTCCCAGCTGCTCACAGGGTAAAAAGTTGTGGGTTTTGTTAAGGAAGAAGGTTTGAGGCTGCTTTGAGAGCATCTTACAGGTAGCTTAATTGAGGGGTTGTAGCAGATGTTCTCCCTCTTGCCTTGGTGTGCTGCAGTGGAAAGCTGAGTTTGCCAAGCTCGTTACTCTCTCTTTCAGCTTCCCTGGTGTATTTTCCTGCCTGACAAGCTCTTGTTTACAAGCTGGAGAGCAAAGGAAGCCCTGAAGAACCAAAAATTGTGAAAAATGGAGAGCCTGCTGGTGTTACCTGCCCTGATTGCAGCCTGAGGTGATGTTCGAGGTAGCCTGCTGTACACCAGCTAGAAGTTATTTGTTCAATTTTTTTTTTATTGCTCCTAAGTAAAATAACAGTTCTAATCCTTCTTGTAGAATCTCTGCTATGGGGTTCAGTTGTGACTTTAAGGTAAGGGTAGGGAAATTGTTTCTTATTTTCTTGGTGTCTTGTTTATTTTACATTATTATTGGATATGGTTAAGGTGCAAGTCTGGTGCTGCAGACTCTCAAGCCGGAGGTTTTTGTAACTGGGAAATACAAGGCATTTTCAGAAATCCTTTCTTGTCTAACTATGTTACTTGGTATTGAGGCAGGGACTAATTGTGGTGAGTCAAAAAGGTTGCTGAATTTGCTTTGAATTACAGAATTTTAGAAGGTACATGGAACAAAAGCAACAACCCCAAGCTTCACAGCATCTGCTCAGTGCTGGCAGTGGCTCACTGGTGATTGGACTGGTTCCCACTTCCGTCTTCCCAAAATAAGCTCTATTTATTTTTATCTTAATGGGTCAGGGCTGCAGCTCCTAGGCAGAGCTAATGGTCTCAAGGGCATCCTTTAAGTTTAAACAGAGTTTTGACTCATTTTTATGGGGGCTTTTGGAGAGGGACAATCACTCTCTGTAGGCTGCTTACAGACTTCCAAACTGCTTTTATGCAGGGCAATAAAAATTACTCAAATCACCATCCCACACTAAGACTGGAGGCCTGTTGGGTGGAAAAATGCTTCTTCCTTGCTATTAGTATCTCTCCAAAACCCCAAAGCACTGACACTCATCTTTGGTGAGACACACTTGTGTTGTTACTGCTGGGTTTTAGGCTGCCTCCAGCCTCACGGTGAATTTCAGCTCTTCTGGCATTTGCTGAATCATTTTTTTTTGGTTACAAAGTGGTGGCTGCTGGGTCAGTGCCTAACAATGAAAGCAGTGAGCGCTCAGAAGGTTCCAGGCTGGGACACAGCCCTGTCCTGAGCTGGGAACTGATGGTCACCCACATTTAGGCACTGCCACTCCTCCCCCACAGCACATGCACAGCAACAGCAAAGGGTGATTGGACTTTGTCCTGCAGGATTAAGGATGGCAAACTAGATATATTTATATAGAAATAAATGATTTATCATGTTAATGATAAGACTAAAAAGACCTTAAACAGGCTTAAAAAAAATTAGTATGAGTAGCCAGAATACTAGTATAGTATAGTGTGGTAGTTTTGAAACAAATTTGAAGATTTATATTAAAGCAGATATATTGAGGTAATTATACCAACGATGGCAAAAAGTATTAATTAGAGAATGGTATTACTCATCCAGACCAACCACTGTGGGCAAATCTCTTTGGCACAGCCCTGAGGAGTGGCCTTGAGGGGTGTCCCCACTCCAGGGAGGAATCTCCACACTCTCTCCAAGAGAGGTGTTGGAAAATCCTCTGTTAAACAGTGGGCTGGGCTGTCAGTCACCAGTGTCTGTGTGAGCTCACCTTGGGTAAGGTGTCAGAACCATCACTTGTTTGTTCCTTTATCAGGCCCTTTGTTGTCTGCCACATTTTCACAATGGGTCAGGCTGGTTTTACATTATTCACCCCAAAGCAGTGTGAGCCCCTCCTCCACTCACTGACAGCTGTTTGAGCAGGGCATTGTTTGAATTGTTCCACCCCCACTTCAGGCAGAGCATCCTGAGCAGGGACTGCATCCCCAGCCCACACCCTGAGCCAGCCCCCCTTCCCTGGGGACACCACAGAGGGGACAAGATCTGCTGCAATGTCCCCTGCAGTGTCTCACTGACACAAAAAGCTCTGAGCACGAGTCTCAGGCTGCTCTGATTCTCTGTGCAGTTTGTTTATTTAACAAATTGTGCTGCCAAGTGCTCTCAGCAGAGCTGTCTGGGACCCCAGTGCAGCCGGGCCTGGGTATGCAGCACAGACAGATTTTCCATCTGCCTGGCAGAGCTTAGAGCAGCTTCTCCCCATGCTGCTGACTGAACTAGGTCAGGCTCTCACTGCCTTCCCCATGCTGCAGACCTGGGCACAAATCACCCTGAGCTGTGAATTCCCTGCTCCTGGAGCTGCCTGGCAGCATTGCTGTGTGTCCAAGCATCCTCTCATCCCATGCCACACCCATCTCAAAGCACAGGTGCCATGGGGTAGGAGCAGGATCAGCAGAGGAGCTTTTCCTTTTCCACACCATCAGTGCCTGTGGTTTCCCAGGCCCATTCAGCTGGCACCACAGGGAAGCTTGCACCTGGTTTTTATTTCACATGCTTTTGGCTCACACCCAAGCAGAGGGGCCCAGCATGAGCTCTGGGTTCTTACAAACTTGATGGGAACATGCAAAAAGTGAGAATTTCTGTCTGACCAATATCCAGAGCAGTCCTTGGAGCAGTGTCTGGGTCTGTCCCAGCTGTGCTCACCCCAGTGCCAGAGGTGAGCCAGCTTTTCTAAAGCAGCCCTTTGCCTTTTCCCAGGGAAATGCAAAGCTGCTGATTGCACGGGTTTGGGAAGGGGGGTTGTTCTCCTGGAGGTTGTTCAGCGTCAGGGAGCTGGCTCTGCAGGAGCTCTGTGGGACTGTGAGCACAGCACAAAAACAGCCCTGTGCTTCCTCAGCCAAATGTTCCCAGTCCTCCCAGGAGCATCTAAACTGGCCCCAGCTCACAAAGCCAACTATGTACAGACTTCATTTTTATGTTAGATCTGTTCCCACCAAGTGCCAAAAGCAAGCACAGGGCAAAGCTTAAAAATAAACCAGGACAGCTCTGAGAAGGATGAATTTGGGCGGAGCAAGGAATGGCAATTCCAGCATTCTCCTGATCAGCTGCTGTTCTGCACTGAGCAGGAAGGATTCACTGGCTGCAGGGCAGGGTTTGGAGCCCTTCCACCAGGCACACGCCTGTCCCACACCCTGTGTGGGATTCTGGAGGGGCCAGAGCAGGAACCCACAGCCAAAGATGAGTCTGGTCAATACCAGCCCTGGCAGCATCCCAGAGCAGCTGCTCCAGCCTCAGCTGCTGCTCCTGCCTTACCTGAAGTAATTGCTGGGGGGTTGTAATTACTTTCCAAACTTAAAACAAAATCCCAACCCTCTCCCAAGATGGAAGCGCTCCTGCCCTGCCATTCCTAAGACAAAATTTTGTTTTGTAGTGCACATCAGCCTGAAGAAGTGCTGAGGTGCAAATTTGCATTTGCAGAGCTTCTGCTTCATGACTTTGTCCTTAAATTTAAGCCTGGAGTGATTCAAGTGAGTTTCCACCCCTAGGATGAGATTTTCTTCCTCTTAATGCTCCAGGGTGAAGTGTCAAAGTTGTTCTGCAGTTAGATCAGCGTTACCCATTCCCTGCTTGTGTGGGCAGCAGAGAGGGGCAGCATCAGTCAGAAATGATCCAGGCAGCCCCTGAGCCTTTCCTCCAGGACTGTGCAGGAGAGGGAGAAAGGGAAAAGCTCCCCAGGCATCAAGAGCTTTCCAGCCACATGTGCATAAAAATCTCTTCCCGTGCCACGTGACCGAGGAAGAGGCACAGATCCATTACACAATAATAAAAATATTCCTTTGGCAACGTGGAGCCAAAGTGGAGCTGCTGCAGGAAACTCAAACTACGCACAAGAAGGAGTAAAACAGGGATAAAAAGGACCAAAGTCAATCCTGCACAGCCCTCCCAGGACCTGCAAAGGCAGGACAGGGCTGGGGATCTGCAGCAAAACATCTGCCTGAAGCCCTGGGGGCTGCCATCGCCTGTCAGGACCTCACTGGGGAGATCAGGCTGGTGAGTAGATCAACTTCTCCTTTTTCTGCTCTCCCTCCTCTTAACCTTAACTTTGAAAACTTCCCAAATAAGGTTCAAGTCACTGAGCACTCAGGTTTCCAAAGGCTGTACAGGAATCCATAAAGGCAGCAGTTGCCAGTTAAAGAAATAACACCATGAGGAAAACATTCCTCAGACTTTGCTGGGAGCTCCCACCTCCCTCAGCCTGTCCCTGCGCTGGGCTTTGAGCTCGGGGCTGGGGAAGCTTTGGCACAGGAATCCCTGGTGTTTCTGCCCCAGGATAGGGAAACTTTGGCACAGGAATCCCTGGTGTTTCTGCTCCAGGATAGGGAAGCTTTGGCACAGGAATCCCTGGTGTTTCTGCTCCAGGATAGGGAAGCTTTGGCACAGGAATCCC